>CM046838.1:13980823-14115628 GCA_025618425.1 Heliocidaris tuberculata
AAAATCAAGTAAAATTTGGAAATGACTGTGTTTAAGAAACGGGCATAGAATCAAAATTACTTAACCAAATTCAATGATCTGGTATCATTTTCTTTGGTAGAAAATGCCTTACCCAATGATGTAAAAAAGTTATATACTTTTTGGAGGCAAAGTACTGAAGTACTGAAAATCCGCCGTTCGGCTTTTTTTGGACATTCGGTATATTAGAAATGCTCTGATGAAATTGTCTAAGTCCTAAGCGCACACTCGCTATCTCCACATCGCTGTGTGCACGAAAAGTACAACCAACCAGGTAAGGGAAGATGAGAAAAGAAAAAACAAAGAAATACATGATTAAAGAGGAGAGGATAGGTTCAAGGAGAAACACATTGGAATACATGACGAAAGAGAAGAGGATAGATTAAAGGAAGAACAAAGAAGTACATAAGCAAAGAGAAGAAAGGAAAATAAAGAAATACATTAGGAAAGAGAAGAGGATAGATTAAAGACTAACAAAAAATACATAAAGAGCGAACAGAGGACAGATATGCAAAAAAGATAAATGAGGAATAAGAAGAGGATAGATTATAGAAAAAAAAACCAAAGAAATACATAAGGAAAGAATAGAGGATATAAAAAAGGAAAAAAAGAAATACATCAAGAAATAAAAGAGGACTAATAAAAGGGGAAAACAAGAAATACGTAAGGAAATATTAAAAGATATATTAATAGAAAAAACAACAACAAAGAAATGCAGAAGGAAAGAGAAGAGGATAAATTAAAGGAAAACATAGTTAATCAAATTATGTATTGTTGCGATCCAAAATTCGCAAAAGATCAGAATCGAACAAAAGATGTTATATTTTAGATGATATTTGTTTTATTTTTAATATTTACAAACTTTCAAGTGCCAAATATTACATTAAAATAGCAAAGACTAACCATTTCTCAGCAGGGGAAACTCCAAATCCACAGAACAGGAATTCAAGGTATGAGTTAAGGGCCCCGTTGCATAAAACTTACCATTAATGGTAACTCTGCTATCAGTGGTAACTACCATGGTAACATCACTCAAACTTGTAC
This sequence comes from Heliocidaris tuberculata, assembly GCA_025618425.1. Classification (NCBI taxonomy): domain Eukaryota; kingdom Metazoa; phylum Echinodermata; class Echinoidea; order Camarodonta; family Echinometridae; genus Heliocidaris; species Heliocidaris tuberculata. The sequence goes on from CM046838.1 coordinate 13,981,886, forward strand.
ACACATGTGGCATGTATGCTCGGCATAAACATTTCTGATATTACTGGTCATTTTTTGAATAGGAGGGCATCTGAAGAACAATCCTTTTCAGGGGACATTTCTACCATATGATATTCTTCCAAACTGTCATAAGAAGAATGAAAAAGCATAAAGTGAGATTGCCAAAATCACTTTACTCGTAAAGGGGATTTTTACAGACCACCTCTTCCAGGCTTGCTTTGACGGAGCGAAGCTCATGGTGATTTACCTAATTTTTCAATTTAGAAAAAGAAGAAAATGTGAATTCCTATCACTTTTATGAGAAGAATCATTAACGGAAGCAGATGTATTTTGTAAAATTTTGTCATTGCTTAAATCCATTACTAATTTGTTAAGAGTAAGTTTGGTTCTGGGAAAGGGGAAAGATAATTGTGAGTTTTCTCATTAGATTTATGTCAGTTTGTTAGAACACCATAGTTAAATGTCCCCTGAAAAGGACTGCTCTTAAAATGCCCCCATATTCAAACTATGACGAGAAACAGCTGCAATGATCGGGTCGAACATTCATGCCACAGGTGTGGGCAGTTCCATATACCCATATCTGTCATGTCTGTGTGCAGTGCATGTGCATTTCAGCAAGATTGGGTTGATTTTCTTATCATTTTGGTCATTCCAAAACCTCACAGTATACACCCCTTCTTATGTAAATGTAGCCCTCGTAAATAACGTGAATGTGCAGGGTACCAAGAAATAATTGTGCTGAGAGCAGAGTCTGTAAAACAGGAGGTAGAGAAGAGATGTTTATGGGTTGAAATCGTGAGACGGACTGCCTTTTTATTAACAAACAAATACTAAACAAATAACATTCACATATGAACAAGATACATTATAAACACATGTACCCTTTACGACTATGATACAAACACAATATCTCGATCCTAACTCACTATACCACCAACTCGCTCATTCCTTGCTATATATACACTAACAAGTACTGACCATTATCTAAACAAATAATTATTATACGGTATACCTATTTACACAAAGAAATGAAGAGGGGATATAATATTAATTTCCTGAAGAAAATACTATAAACTTGGATTCAGCCTGGTTATTATCATTAGTACTTGTATTATTGTTATTGTTATTGTTATTATGATCATTATCATTATGCTTGTAAATATTATTATCATTTTTATTATTATTATTATTATCATTTTTTTATTAGTATTATTATTATTATATTATTATTATTATTATTGTTATTATTATTATTATTATTTATTGTGTCTGCTATTATTTAATAATTGTAAAGTAACATACATGAAATTTTAGAAATCAATACATTATTAGTTAGTGCTAATATACATTTACCCTAATCCATATACTGACCATAATGCTATAACAGGCCAACCCGACTAGTGAATATACTTTTGCATTAACTCTACTGATACAAGTATACTAACTATATATATATACAATTATGTACAAGAGCATTCGAAGAGTATTGTATTCGGTATGGTACAACCAAAGAGGTACCTGCTTGATACCACATGCAAACAGGTATATCATACGATGGCTAAAGCCTAATTGTTCCCACCGATAAGACCATGTCCTTAAACATAACTCATACAAACAAATCAAAAGACCCCATTCATTGACCACCGTCTTTACGGCGAACTCGTCCAGAGCTCTAATAATAAGTATAAACAATAAATTCCTTTCCTCATGCTCACGGGATGGGGGCATCTCCCTCGCCCATTGCGGCGCACTTAGTCTAAATACGCAGACCCTCTATACTCATTTGGTCAATGACTACACAGTTATAAATCAATTCCACACTAACAGATGGTACATCATAATTATTGATAGCAAGAACGATATCATGAAATTTTGCTATGACATCCTACCAGAATAAGATGTATAATAACTAAAGACATCGTGTACGAACAGCACGATATCACAGACTAGCCGTATCAATGGGTTCATTGTACGTTCGGAGGTCGTCCCCTTCCGAGATGGATTCGCCCCAAAAGTTTATCAAATCGACTACAAGAAATCGTACTTATATTCTCCAAAATACAAGATAGACTAAAACAATATATAATTTACGTATTACCTCCAGATTGAGAAAGTACTGATACATCCATATATCTCAACTAGAAAGGCTGACAAATGTGGGATATGACGGTTATTCTAAACTTTCCCCAAAGTTGGAAATGACAAATGAAAAATATATTCAAGCCCCCTTCACCGGTACACGGTATAACATTTCCGTGGGTTATAAGAAAGTTACTTTCTCGACTTTGATTTCTTACCTTAAAGTACAAAAAAATCACTAATCATAGCACATTCATACATACTTCATTACAACCGCACAAAGTAAGATAAAAGAACAAAGTATACGGTTCAAAAGAAATATAATATAAAATATGATAATTTACCTGTAAAACAGGAGGCAGAGGAGAAGATGTTTAAGGGTTGAAATCGTGAGACGGACTGCGAGGAGCCGAACGGGTTTCACGACTTCAAGGTTATTTGCATATTATATAAGATGGAATAAAGCAAGTATATTTACATAATTTGTAGTCTTAACTTAACCGGGTAGTGGGGGTCACGTGTTAAAGATATTTGCATAAATAGCGTTGGGTGAAATACAGCATTTCACGTGGCACAAAAATGAAATAGAATAATTAGTCTTGCAACCAGACGCCTGGTTACATAAACATGATTAACCCTTTCCCAATAGACCGCTTCGGTAATGTATGCAAGTTTTATACATACCTTTCAAACAAAGGTTGTTCTTGACAACCTGAAAGCTTGCCGGAGGCTTGCCGGACATAGCAACAAGTAATGTATGCAAACTGGATTCCAAGCATTGAGGCTCAATTATAAAACGCAGGTTAATGGGATAGCTTCTCACTAGGTGCTTAGAGAAGACGTGTGCATAAATTTGTATACATTACAGAACCGGTCTATTGCTTTGAGAAGTTTCTTTCACAATGATGTTGCATGACCAAAACTCAACTTTTACCTTTAACCGAATTGGCAACCGTATTTTATGACATTTTTTTAGAGTATAAGTGAATGTGAGTGAATAGGCCTATCATTATTCTGTTATCATACTGGCTACATAGTATGCTGTGAAACGAATGTTTGGTATGCATGGACAATTATTTTGCTGTAAACGTGAACTACATAGCTATTATGCCCTCAGCATTACGTCTATCAGTTTTTGTCAGTATTTTGTATTCATCCTGTTATTAATGTTTGTTTACCTAATTTTATTTTACGCTGTCCATGTTTGATGTTATGATTGTTACGCTTGATTACAATCTCACGTTACTTTATGTACAATGTAAACTGTTGATTTTTATTTCCAATAACTATATTGAATTAAATTGAACTGAAATATATTAATGATAATAACAGTGATATTGGATATTTATATAGCGCTCATATCCACCATGAATGGTGCTCATGGCGCTCCAATATTACCCGGCTCTATTAGAAAATACAACACCATAAACAAGTAATAATAAATACTATGGATTGTTCAGGAGATAAACATTCCATCTGGAAGTCTGGAAATCCAAATGGCACATACACACATGGATGCTGGCTATATTGCAGTGGAAAGCACTTCGTCCCTCGGACAGGACGTTAAATGGAGGTCCCGTGCAGAGGAGAGTCACCGCCGCTGCACGTAAAGAACCCACTGCACTATTCCTAGAAGGGTAGGGGGAAACCCCGGAGTAGTGGTATATACCGCGAGGACAGAGGTTACAGTGATTTAGTTCACTTTTCCTCTCCCAGGCACAGGTAACGCTAAATACATAACGATGAAAATATTTCAACTAAAACATTTGCTCCTTTGTTTTTTTAAAAGGTCATCCAGACATACTTCTACATGAAGGGGAATCTTTCGACATATCCATTTCGGATATTAGGCGAGGATCTTACAATAGAACACAACTCCGCACAAACTCCTCCTTGGGATTTCGAGTTCGTATCTCTTACATCGATGTGGACTGTTGTGGAATCATCATTTCACTTGGCACGGGCAGCAACCCACGTAACATTCATCATATCGCTACGACATACTTTAATAGTGCAGACGATGTTTACGTCATAACCAATACTTTGTGGGTTGATGTAATAGGTGGAGATAAATTTAGCTATGGACGTGTGGAGATTAACGTAACTTCGATGACCTTACCAGGTATCAAAGTTCTCACTGTGTCTTTACAAAACAGTCGTATAAAAGCACATGCAACATTATCTAATACCGTAGGAGAAAAAAAAATACACCTTTGAATGATGGATAACTAGAAAACGTAAAGCTTCAAATTGCCCAATCGTTATATTTTAGCGATTTGAAGGATGTAAGAACTGCAAGACATTTCTTTTAATTGTTTAATAATACTTAACTCTTACTGTGCCAAGGGGTTTAGCTCTCTCCAAAATTTCACCAAAATGTGATCAATGCTTACTATTCAAATGTATGCCCTTAAATCATCTATTATTTCACAAAATGTTTTGTACAAAACTTGTAGGAAATTTATCACCATTATTTCTAATGATACCAATCATTATTACTTCACCCAACTTTATGCATAAGGATTATTGAGAATTACATTTGAGTTTCTTTTTTGTCTATTATTTTTTTGTTTCTCATTTGTTTACTATTGTTTAATGTTGAAATAAGGTAATATCTTTTTGAAAATCTGCAATTTTCTCTGAAAATTCTATGGTAGCATATAATTATAATATATATTTAGAATGCTTGATTTATGCTCAAAATTTTGATATACATTGACCACCTATACCTTTCCTGTGGTCAAGCAATTGGTGAATGAAAATGACAAGTCTATCTGTCACATATACGTGACATCGGCACTGAAAGAGTTAAGTTTATCAGTAGATAATGCTCTGATGGAATGACAAATGTGCTGAATAATGACAAATGTGCTGAATAATGTGCATTGTTGTAGTGTGGCCTTATACTGATTATCAGACTTAATGAACATTTAGACAAAATGTCGATTGGACACGCATGTAATTGACATACTGGGTGTCAACTGAATGAAGTTAGAAGAAATGGGTAATTGACCAAGTGACATTAGAACAAATGGCCATAAACAATACTAACTATTAAAGTGATGCAGAAAAGTATATGTTATATAATACTGTATTAGGTTAAAAAAACAAGACATTTGACACTTTTGATAATAATTCAAAAGTTATAATTCGAATCAGACTGAGATTTTTACTTTGTGAAAATGTAGGATGTCAAATTTATTTTGCAGTAAGAATTTTGGAAATTTCCTTAAAGAGAAGGCCGAGTTCTGGGAAAGGTAAAAATCATTTGTAAGCTAGCTCATTCCTTTCATGTCAGTAGGAAAAGAACATCATAGTAGAAATGTCCGCTGAAAAAAGGGTTGCTCTTCAAATGCCCTCATATTAAAAAAAAAAAAAAATGACGAGAAATAGCTGAAGTGTTCGGGCGGAACATTCATGTCACATTACGTGTACAGTCCCACATGTACATTTCTGTGTGCAGTGCATATGCTTTTCCGCGAGAATGGGTCAATTTCTTATCATTTGATGGTTCCAGAACTTCATAGTACACACCCCTTCTTATGTAGACATGATCAAGCTTTCTCAATTTCATTAAGACAGTTTTTTTCACAGCGTAATCGCATGACCAGAACTCAACTTTATCTTTTATAAATAATGTTGAAATAATGCTCTGAATATTTAATAAGATTTTTTACCTTATGAAAAAAAAGGCCACGTTATCTGCGTGTATCGATAATTAATTCAGAACACAGCAATCCCATTTCTACGAACCATTTGCTATCCAGTGTCATTAATGATTAATACTGGGTTTTAAAGAGGTGCTATGGAATTCCAGCTGCACTGCACAATGAGAGTATTGTGCTTTGAATAAATTACTGACACACACAAATTTGTGGCCTTGATATTTCAAAAAGTAAATATCTAATCAAATTATTTTAAGAATATTAATTAAGAAAGTTTCATAAAGCTTTCTAAGAATAAGTTTAACATTCTTCAATTTTACTATGTTAAAATTTCATGCTGATACAAATTAAAACTTTTGAGTTATTAACGATCAAACGTGTCGAATGTTTTTTTTTTAACACCGAGTAGCAGAAAATAATTTGGGGATCAACTACAGAGGCCTAATTGGAATTTGATTTAATTAAACAGAACAGAATGAAACTGACGTTCCTATAACTTTCAACTTTTCTTATATCTTTTATTATATATATATATATATATATATATATATATATATATATATATATATATATATTTCTTTCTTTTAGTATCACGAGATTTGTATTTCTGTTCAACGAACTCCAATATTGGGATTTTGCCAAGTAAAACATGTGATGGAATATATGACTGCACCAATTATGAAGACGAATCCTCATGCAGTAAGTTTGTACTTATTCTTGTTGATTTTGTTTAATCTGTAAACGGTACTATCCACTATTTAAGGTGTACTGGTACAAGAAAAAGGAAGGATATGCTGCTTATCTTAAACGAGAGTATCTAATAATGCTTTATAAGAAACGGCACGAGATGGAAATTTCCATCCATGACAAATGAAACTTTCCACTCAACCTGCATAAGAAATTAATATACCAACACACTCATAAACATATTATGCATATTTCCCATAAGGAAGTATTTATGAAATATTATACTAATAGAACATAAAACAATATCATGCGAATGTTATCAAATATGCTTTATCAAAACACACACACACAAACACCTAGCATTCAATAATATCAATGAGCTCAATAGGAAGTTCTAATGATGAAATACACATTTTTCTGTTTGTTTTGTAAACAAAATTATATCAGATCAATCTGCGGTATTTCTACGAGATGGAGAAACGTTTAGCTTGCAGTGGTATTACTACTGGTATCGACGATCTTACATCGTCTGGCTCTTTGAAACGAACTCTACCTATGGCTTTCGAGTTGATTTAAACTATCTATATTTGGACTGCTATTATGGCTGTTACCCATACATTGACAAAGCCTTTATTCAAATTGGCAAAGGAAAAGATTATACGAACCAGAGGTCAGTAATCACAACCTATACTACGAGGGAATACGATCGATATGGCGACGGAAAGTGGTATGTGGATAGTCACGAGATGTGGATTGCTGTCATACATCATGAATTCTTCTATTCCTACGATCAGGTTGAAATGAACATAAATGCCGTCAATGTGTCAGGTGAGTATAAACACAGGATTTTTTTTTTTACACTTGTTGGGTAAAAACTTATGGGCTGTGAGTGTATAAATTCCAAAGACCTTGAATAACGATTTTAAAAGAATGTATGGGAAGGAAACATTTTCAAGAATATCCCATTTCTTATTTGCATCTATTGCGAAATTCATTTGGCTGGCTGTTTTTTTTTAGAAACTATGATATGACTGTATATGAATTAAAATACATGATTATCAATGAGAATAGGCCATCAATACGCCAATTGATAGTATAGGTATAATTTTGTCATTCAAGTTCATATTCCGAGCATTCAATTTCACGCATTTCACGCTCGCAGCACTGAATCGGCTTTCAAATTCAAAATGTGGTTGTTCAGACTCACTATCCAAGTAATCTATTGTTCATTTGCGTCAATAAAATTTGAAATTGGAGCATGCATTTTGAGCAATGAGCATTCAAATTTATTTCAAGCTGGCGACGGAATCTCGTTCGTCATTCATATTCGTGAAAAGGCAACCATGTTCTAAATAAGTGCATTCAATTTAAAAGAATTATTGCATTTAGTCAGCTTATTTGTTGTTTATCATGTTTATTGATATTTTATTGACTTCCACTTGTGAGTTTGTGAAATCATGTTGTTCATCAGTTGGTCTTTGAATTGACGCATTGTGTGGCTAGTTTTGGGGTGTTGTCTTTTTTTATGTGTGGTGCTATCAAGCAGTATAAGTTTGAAATGTCGTTGTGTTGTTTGGATGCACTACTGACTCGGCCTTATTATATAAAAATTTCTGGAAATGAAAAAAAAAAAATCTATTGGAGAATACATGAACATACACAAGGACATGATATATTGAAGAATACATCAACATAATAAGGAGATACAACTTCAGAACAATATAGAACCTTGATTTTACGGAAAGGAAATAAGAGCGCCCATAAATGAAATTGATTGATCGGATTCTGAATTTGAAAGCCAAATATTTTCGTGGGCGTGCGCTGTGTGAATTTGAATCAATGTTCATGAATTGGAATAGAAAAAGTATGACACTGACCGGGAAAACCTATAGCTTGATGTTTTTTTGTAAATTATGTAGGCATTTGAAGAGCATCATCAATGATCTTGGCTACGTTTTATGGCAGATGAAGGCGTAGATCATTTACATTGGTTTCAAACGATGTCAGGGCCAAAGTTTTACTAACAAATTTAAACTGATTTCCTTTTTTAACAGGACGAAATTCAATTTCAACGTTTTAGCAAGTTTAAAGTGAAGCTAATGTCAATGCATTTAACCGTTAGAAGGTCTGATTACAGAAAATTGCAAAAAAAAAAAAAAAAAAAAAAAAGTAGCCATTCAAATCTTAAGGAACATGCGCATCTGTAGATATTCTTGTTCATTAATGAAAACAAAGAATGAGAAACAATGAGGATCAACTGTAGTCTCAGTACTGCATGGTTTTGAAGAGCACGGTCAACAATGGTCAAGATGGGTGATATTTTTGTATTGTTTTAATTCAACTCTACAAGATTGAAATGCTCATCAAAATTTAAATGGCCAGATGCCCACTTCTGGCAATTTTCTTTCAGAGATTTAATTATAATGACTCTGCTCATACATGCGTGAATAGTATAATTTAAATTGCATATCATCCTAAAGAGGATTAATCTATGCTTATTTTAATATATGAAATATACGTTTATATTAAATGTTTATTTGAAAATCTTAACTATAGACAGTGTCCTTTTTCTTTTTGTGCTGAGTGTATATAACAAAATAAGCTCGTCTTTTCTTGAGAGTACCACTTTATTTGGATTCGGGGTCAGGCATTTTTTTATTTCAAAATTATGAAAATTCATATAAAATTCGACAATGAGACGAGATGAGTAATTCTTTTTTTTTTCTTTCTTTCTTTAGGTTGGGTTACGTGCCAGGATTCGAACATGAGTGTATCCCAGAATGACGTATGTAATGAACGTTACGAATGCGACAATTATGAAGATGAAATATCATGTGGTAAGTGACGAAAATGATCCTCAGGACAGAAATATCATACAAAAATCACATTAAAAATGAAAAAAAATGAAAAACTAAGAAACACACTATGTACTATATGGCACAAATGAATTTCAAGATTGTATTGCTAAGGTTGTATCAGAGATACAAATTTCCGATTGAAAAAAGGGTTTAGTTATTCTACGTACGTACTTCTGATTCTGAACATCATCTTATATTAAGGTTTTATCATCGGGACACTTGTAATTGAAATTGCATGTTCTTTGCTATTGTTTTAGTTGTTATGCCCTTGTAGCTGTAAGGGGACCCGGGGGGGGGGGGCACTCACCACATAACGTGGTACGCAACAGCGTCCACAAAAAAAGCTTCGTGTTTTCAGCCTTAAGGCGTCGTCAGTGTGTTCTTTAAAAGAGGTGTTTTTTTAACTTCAATCGCCGTTTAGAGTACTAAATAAAGAAAAAAAAAATCAGTCTTCAACATAATGCTAGCTCGTCGAATCCTCGCCCAGCAGTTCGTCCGACCCTAGACACCCCGCCCACTACCCCGGACAACTCGAACATTTCGAGTTGTACAGGGTGCGGTGCTTCGCCGGACAGCTCGCCACACTGATGATAGTAGAGTTTATTGTGAAATGTTTCAGTCTAATTGTGTATATTATGTTCCATTATGTTCAGCTTTGTTTTAACAAACCCATCTTATCATATCAGGCTTTTTTTTTTTTTAAGAGTTTGATTTCATTTGATGTTTATATTTTTAAAATTTTTAATTATGTTAATATATCTTTCTCTTTTTTAAGAGGACGAATAAATAATATTCTTGTAGAAAGTAGAAGTGTTGGTGGGGTTGGTGGGCTAGCCGCCCGGCTAGCCGATGGGCGTCCTTGGCCCCCGGGCTTTGGCCGAGTCCTTGGGGGTACCAGGGGAACCAGAAGAAGATAGGTTAAATATTGAAACATAAAATAATATAGGGGTTGTTTATTTTAAACGCCATTAAGGGTATTGTGCTTGGTACCATAATAATTCATACGCCACTGAGGGTATTTTGGGGTGTCGTGATGACCCTGTTGACGACATTTAGGGTAAGTTTTTCTGATGTGACGCCATATAGGAGTGCAAATTAGACTTCGTGCAATACGCCATTTAGCATCCATTTTTGAAGTGTGTGGACGCACTTGGGTAGCTTATTTGTCTGAGAGTGACCCCCCCCCCCCCCTCGGGAAGGGCACATTTAGCATTTTTCACGCTATTAGCTGTGCTGCTATATCCCAGCAATTTGTACATAGCATGTACATAAGCGGTGTAATTACCCATCGCGAAGAGAGAACGTGTACGCTCCTTCCCACCCCACCTTAGTATAGAGAGCCATAAAATAGCAAGGACTATAAGACTTGCAGAGGATATACGTTACGGAAAGATGCCCCCGGGAATCAAAATACATTCAGTCCCGGCCCAACCCGATCCGCAGAGCATTGTGGTCCCTATTTATAGAAAAGGCAGTGTACATAGGAATGTTTCATATTACATCATGTAATGTCATATGGGAATTTAAATGTGAGTATAAAGTTAATTCACTCACCTCTACCGGTGTTCGGAGAAATCAATGTTTTGATTATGGCTTAATTTTAATTAATTTCACAGATCGTTTGATAACCACAGTAGATAAAGGTGACTCTTACGCCATCTCAAATTTGGACTTGAACCAACGGGCATATCATGTTTTCCTTTTACAAACCAACTCAACTTCAGGATTCCACATCAAATTCCGGCATGTCTTTCTTGACTGTTGCGATATGCGTATCCAAATTGGAACGGGGATCGACCTGTCTGATGACCGGTCCGTAGTTAAATCCATACAGGGTTACGCAGATTATGTCGATAATGTGTACGTGGGAACCAGTGATATGTGGCTAGCTATAGCAGGTGGGAAGGAGTCCATCGTCGGTCACGTTGATATCATTGTTGTTGCTGGTGAGTATAGCATCGATCTACTTACATATCACTTTAATGCCTTGTAAATTAAGTCCTTTTAGAGACTTTTGTAATTTTCACATGTTAAAGAGCCTCTACATCTGGATAATGATTATTTGACAGTACTTGTGCATGATGAATTTTTCATATCCGTGATTGACGTTTATTTTAACGTTGCACACTTTTAATCAGATACTTTACCTTTAACTTTTCATCTAATTTAGACGGTGAATGTCTCTCAGTACCCTGTCAAAATGGAGGGACTTGTCGTCACCTCTCTGACATCGGTTATCAGTGTGATTGCCTGCATCCATTCATTGGGCAGAACTGTGAAATAGGTATGTTGGCAAGGGAAAGTAGAGCTGGAAGTGGAGATTTCGTTACTTAGTACAGTCATCTTTAAAAAGCCTCGTTAACCTCTCCAATTGAAATGGATGATTATATTTAAAGGTATTGAAATTGAAAGCAGAAGATAATCTATAGTTAACCATTCCTGAAATTAGTCACATTATGCATAATTCATATAAAAATTAATTAGATTGGGTGATTAATTGAATAACCACACATGAATTTCAAAACGCTTTATCTAATTATAATGATAATGATTTTAATGTATCCACATAGCCTACAATCAAATTTTAGGGGAAAGGGGGTTAAATGAGTCTTTAACATTTTCAATACCCGGAAGGAAGGGATTTGGTGTTCATGCATGCTGTAATTATGTCATTATCACAGTAAAGGTGAGTATGTGGAATATCGCAAAAACCGAAAAATCTTTAATTCTTTATAAAAGATCAACCATAACAATGCAAATTTGATAGATAGTAATGTAGTTAAATTCCGCTGTACATAAGCACATTTGATTAAAGAGAGGTTATTTCTTGTAAAGGTGAAAAATGATATGTGCGTCTTCTATAATTTTCCTTCCCGTGGGGAAGAATACCATAGTAGATACACTGTATTAAAACGACAGGTTTTCTGGCTCTTGAAATTACAAGTTATTGCCGTTATTTCAATTTTACAGTCTTTTTCCTATAAAAGAACAGCAAATTTGTTGGTTTACCGGAAAGAACACCTCACTGTCCGTCCCCTCCCGGTTACGTAATAACAAGGGTTCGCTCGGCCGATACACTTATGACGTCATCTGGTGTAGACAACTCCGTGGCTGGCGCACGTAGCGGCGCGTAAACAATGGACAATGAATAGCTTTCGTTCAATAGCCAGTTACTTTTGTGGGCGGAGTTTTTCAAGTTTTGAGAGCTGATTTAACAGAGATGGCTGCCTCAGTTACAAAATAAGAGCTGTAACTTCGGTTTTCATTTCTGTAACAATGTAAGATGCAGTTGAATACTTTGAAACACCATATCTTCCATTGTAATGCATTAACAAACAATAATCATGACTTCCAAATCAAGAAAAAAAAAATACCACGTACCTTTCGCATGCAGACTTGGATCATATGTTCGTGAGGTCTTCACGAAATGACGTCATAAATTTCGACCCCCCCCCCCCCCTCGCAGGCCTGTGATTATACTCGACGGCTGCCCATTTTCCAAGCCCTCCAATCCAAAGATATGAGATGCTCTTACTCCTCCCGCAGGCAGTGAAAGCTCATGAAGTTTGCATTGTTATATTCAGAGAATAAACAGCTTTCTGTAGACATATTTGTCTATTCCATTTTTGGCTTCGGTTGGGGTCTTTATTAAAAAAAACATTTTCTCATATTTTCACAAGTTACCCTGTTAAATTACCAAATTTTGGGGAAAACACTTATATGAATATTCATGAATTTTTAGTAGCGTATGGTTTGGGGTTGCCCGATTTACCAACTTTCACCAAAGGCATAAAAAAACTATAAGAAGTATATAAGAGATTGCACTAGACTGAACTATCTGGATAGGATAGGTCTAGGATAGGATAGATTAAGACAGAGAATAAGATAAGTTAAAGCGCGATAGGTTACTCTGTAGAAAATAACTGTAAAACTAACTGTAAAACTACAGACTTTCTGTAAAACTACAGAAAGTCTGTAGTTTTACAGTTATTTTTTACTCTGTAGAAAATAACTGTAAAACTACAGACTCTCTGTAAAACTACAGAAAGTTTCTAGTTTACCGTTATTTTCTACAGGGTAAAAAATAACTGTAAAACTACAGACTTTCTGGCCCTTGGGACTGCAAGTTATTGTCGTTATTTCAATTTCACAGTCTTTTCCCTGTAAAACAACAGCAAGTTTGTATTTACAATCGCCCGACATAAAACACTGTTAAGAAACCATTTTCTCATATTTTAACAGTTACCCTGTTAAATTACAAATCGTTTCCACTGTTTCGTTTTAATTTACACAGATTTTCCTGCTAGAAATTAAAGTTTGTACTGCTAAAAAAACCAGAAATCTGTTATTTTACATGTACTGTGGAATAACGGGCATTCCCGGCATCCTGACTGCCAGGAAATTTCCCGTGAAAATTTTTCTTTCAAATAAAAAAAAAATGTTTACCAACAAAACATGTCATTAGAGAGAAGGCTGAATTCTCAGAAAGGTGACAAATTATGTGTGAGCTTCCTTATAATTTTAATTCCCATGTGAAAGATTACCTTGATAAATATATCACATGACAAAGTTTTTCTTTTGAAATTCACTTATAATCAAATTATGTCAACAAATAAATTGCAACTTTGGACCAAATTTTTGATGCTCTCTGTGCATTGATTTTTTAAAGACTTTACTGCGAGATCTGGGCCATATATATTAATTATTCAGATGATTTTAATTTCACAATTCACAATTTTCTGTATTTACCACATATTCAACACTTAAAAATAACTTCTAGAAAGGATTAATACACGATGCAGTCTTTGAATTGTATTGAATTGTAATGGTTTATTAAAAAACAAGACTTGCAGCTAAAAAGCTGATAATGTTTGTTTTCACAAAGTTTGTACAAAATTGATCACATCATAATGAAACATCAAAAAACAAAAGAAACATAATAAATAATATCATTATATAGCAAGAAAACACATTTGAAAGATGAAATTTAGGTAACGAAGTTTCCTGTAACATAAGTAAAATCATGGTAAAGAATTTAGGTTACATGAACGGAAAGTGAGTTATAAGCGTTTGTTTAACAATATGCAACCTATGTCATTGTACTCAAAACAAAACAAGGGAATTATCATAAAATACAATACACAATAAAAGTTGCATAAAGTTGTATAAAAGGATATTTACTTAGTTAATCCAGTCCAAAAATGAATTTTAAATTCTTTCGTATAAGAAGATTGTAAAAGCAGGAATAGGATCAATAACAAATTGTAATGTGTGACCAAGTATTTGCACCATATAACGATTCAGATAAAAACATTCATTAAAAAGTTCTAAAAATATATAGCAAAAAGATTGAATAAAAAAGATCAGTGAACCGATCTTATTACCAGTACTCGGCTTTATTTCAAAGTCGGTGTACTTTAGCGAGAATTTGTTCATCAATCTCTTCATCCAGAAAAGAGGCTCAAGACATGTACACCTATGCATTAGTTCTCACGGGGAATATGTCATTTCTACTCTTCATGACTTTCCCCATTTTGCCATAATTTTATTCAGAAGACGTATGCCTCCCTATGCCCTGTCAAAATGGAGGTATTTGCCGACTTACTGACATCGGTTACCAATGTGATTGCATGGATCCATTCACCGGGCAGAACTGTGAAACAGGTAGGCCTCGGCAATACAGGCTTCGGGGGAAAGGGGGGGGGGGACTTAGCTATGCTATATATTGCTCTCGCTCTTTTTCCTCCTCTCGTATAAAGATATTAAACGAGAAAGGAGAATACCATGAATCTGAATATCAAGCCATGAAATATAGCTCTATAACTTTCCTCTGACAACTGACAAGTGGTATGAAGCAATGAAGCACACTTGCTCCTACCCTCTTTGCTGTGTTCGAGGCAGCAGTCCTGGAAGTCTCCAATAATAACATGCCATCTGAAGGCGCGTAGCAACTCACAAGTCATGACGGCAATCCTTTCAACCCACGTCGACCGTCAACCAAATCAAAGTGCGTAGTCATTAGTGTAAAAGAAATGCTGTATGCTGATGACTTAGCTTTTGTGGCTCATTCTGAAGCAGAGCGGCAGCATCTTGTTGATCAGTTTTTCTCTGGAGCTGCAGACTTCAGCTTAAATATCAATTCGTCAAAGACATAAATGGTATCAACCACATCCATTAGCCAAATACCATGGTCCAAACATCTTTCTCGATGCCATTCCCCTCCCCGTCACAAAGAGCTTTAAATAATTATCTTGGCAGTACAGTCACCAATGACAGAAACTTAGACAATGCGATGGGTTCACAGATATAGGCAGGTTGCGACTCTCCGGAGGGAGCGACTTTGTAAAATCAGAGGTGTAAAATTGTCGAACAAAATACCAGTGAACTGTGCGGTCATCCTAACTCACTGGAGTACTGGTGGGAGGGGGGGGGGGGGGAGCTTGGAGGGCTGCAGTTCTACGACCGAAAAAAAAGGAAACAAAAAAGAAAAAAAAAAGAAAGAAAGAAAGAAGAAGACAATAATTCACTGCTTTCCGTACAGAGGATGTATTATGCCTTCAGAATTTAATGACACCCTGATGTCATTAATTCATGCACGCTTCAGCTGTTGTTTTGAAATTGTTTTGAATATGGTATGGCATGTGATAATCCATTTGTGCCAGATTTTGTCAAAACTGTGAAAACGTTTGTATCACATGCGAACATGATGTATTTAAGAAAAATATCAACTTTAAGAGATACAATACGCGAGATTTCCATTTTATGCTAACCTTCATTAATTCAGAATTTTCATAAAACACGGGCCAATACCACTTTCGAGTGGTCATGGTAGTGGCAGGGGCGTACGTCCCCAGAATTTCCAAAATCAATAAATATACCTACAAAGATATAAAATTGCCCCTCCTCCTGTGACCGAAAATGTGCAATTCCTGAGTTGAAAATTGCCATAATCATGATATTTTCTGCCTTATGCGATCTTAATACCACATTTTTCCATCTCATAACACTTGCTTTAATTCTCATGAAAATATTACATAGCTTTGTTCTTTAAAGAAGTTGCATTTCTGAAAATAGCAAAAATCGTTTGTCCTAACGACTTGCAGGTAACATTTCAGTACACAATATGCAATTTCTTTACCCCAACCATCAACCAAATATTGACCATCTTTATTTTATGATGAGGGCGTTATCTCTATCATCATTATTAACATTCTTCTCATTGGGCTTTTTAGCATTTTATGTTTCCCTTGGGTGATGTTCGCATAATCTAATTTTTTTCACGGTTTTACCCAAATTCGGCACAAATGAGTATTTACATGTCATTTTCAAAATTATGCTGATCGGTAAAGCACGTATAGGGATATGTTAGGAATTCAAAGCATAAAGGGGGATTCACAGCGAACACGACAAAAGATAAAACGATAATGCACGTTATGGCACCGACCTGGCAGTTTTTCTTCGACCAGATCGACCCTCGTTGACATTGAGGCTCGTTTTTTACCTGATCTCTGGCATACATCATTCATTTTTTTTTTTGAGGTGTCATATGAACAGATAAAAGAAAAAAGAAAAAAGTATGAATTTTCGTGTAATGATTTTCCCTTTTTCAAAATGATTACGTTTTCTACCTTAGAAGCTCACTCAAAGTTGTAATTTGTGCGTGCAGAATGATCTTTTGGTAGCACCACTTTTCATTGTTTAAATTCAATCTTGCGTGAATTATGAATAATACAGTTTAAAAATATTAGATGAAATTTTTCCAAGAAGCAAAATATGCAGCATTTGCTTACCGACATTTTGATTGCTTATGAACAATTGATTAATTTTTCATAATAAAATAATTTCTTTTATTGCAGTTGGTACGAGAAAAATGTTGCACTTTGCGTTTCATAATGCAATGCAGGGTGTACATTGTGTACTCTATTCACTTTTTCCAGGCGCATAACTTGCAATTCAAGTTCCTGAGATCGCATTAAAAATTGTGCTTTTTAAATCATTATATCATATCATGATATCGTTCTATTTCTGCACGTTTATTTCACTTTGATTAACTTTTGACAGGTTCGGCCGATCCTTGCACCGTACTAGAGCCATGCGTCAATGGTGTCTGCCGTAACATTGGACAAGGAAAATACGAGTGTGACTGTTCAAATCAGTATGAGGGAATGAATTGTGATGAACCAACTCGTGAGTCATACGTTTAGATGTACATGTACTTACATCTTAGCAGTATTCTGTTGTGCAGATGCATTTTTTAAAAATATCGTGCAGTAAAAGAGGTGAATAGGAACCAAATTTCGACAAAATTTGACATGATTTTACCTCAATAAATGATGAAAACGGTTTGTCATTCTTTTTATTGGTTTTCCCGGCCAATTTCGCAACTTTGTCAAATTCAATTTATGAGCATTCAATTTAAACGATTTTCGCCTTGCCGTGCTATTCGGCACTTCAAATCCATGATCTGTGCATTCAAATCATCTCGGAAGTATTCAAATTCACATTTCAGGCAGTCAAATTAACACTCTTTTCATTCAAGTTCATAGGTCACGCACGTATTTCATAAAGCCTTCATTCAATTTATCATCGCATGGTCACGTGATCACGCAACTAACCCGTTCCTGCCTTCGAATTCATATTGGAGCATCCAATTTAGCGGAAAAAATTTCCCCCAACATTATTTGTGATATTTTCCTATTGTTTTGTATTATGTGTTTGCCATTCAAGAAAGGACTTATATGTTTTTTGGTTATGGCGAATTTTAAAGATCCCATCGTTTGAGCGAATAAAGGTTTATTCATTTTTTGTCGCGTGGTCGTGGATGTAATATATACAAACATGAAACTAATGTAAGTCGCGAGAGAGAACTCACAAATATAATTATTTTCTTTGTCACTGAGGACACACTTAAAGTTAGAAGACATTTTAGAAGACAGACAAATGAAAGCTCTTATACCGCTATTTCATGCAGGATATGATAAAGAAAATGTGACATCGTCTTCGATAGATATAAAGAAGGGTTTTAAAATTACCTATAGTTAGATGAGGAAAAAAAATAAGGGAAAGCTTTTTTTTTTTACATTATATTGTCTACTCCTTCCTCGGGGGAAATTGTATGCTTAGGTGCATGCATTTTCTCGTTCAAAGTATAGACCTATATTTTCAAATTAACCCTTCAGGTATATTCCCAAACTTGCGCGGCTTTAGGAAATTTACAGAATACAATACATCCTTTAAAAGTTCGAAGTAGCCTAAAGGACAATAAGATCTACTATATTATGGACTCAAGAAGGAAATAATTAGAATCGAAATCAGCCTTATTTAGGGGAAATTATGAACAAAACAGGGATTAATAACTTTAGTGTTAAATTGAATGAACATGTTCCGAATTTGACTGCCCATTTGCGTATTTGAATGCCCGATGTTTCCTTTCGGAAGTTGCCGATTAATTTGAATGATTCTTACATACGTGCTAATTTGAATACACGGAAATGAATTTGAATGATACAAAAGCGAAATCCCTTGCACGAAACGCTAAATTGAATGACTTAAATACACTTTTGAATGACAGACGAAGCGGTAAACGACGTTTTTGATAAATTTAATGAGCGTTTAATTAAATGGACTGACAAAACTGCGAGACTGGCCGGGAAAACCTATATTAAAAAATGTTTTTTGTGCATCTTACATGGTTTTTGTGCATCTTACGTGGATGTGAAAGTATATACAGTATGTCTATTAACTTTCCACCCTTTGCTTTTATTCATGCAATATTTCTATTTAGTAGTTTTTATTGTATAACTGAATTCACAAGGGCCAGGAATGCATCATTAAAGTGAATTGATTTCGGAGGTAGTAAAGTACACCATTATGAACTTAATGTGCAAATTTTCTTTGAATATCGATTCCTGCTAAATATGTTTAATTTCTATACTTGTTTCGCTTCTGTATATTTTGATTTCTTGATATACAGTTCCTTTGGAGGTATCCATTGATCCTTCTAGCCAGACAGTCAACCTTAACTCGAATGTGGAACTGACATGTAGTTTCAACAATGTCAAACAATACCACTGGTATAAAGATGATGTCCTTTTACCAAACACGGAGAACCAGAACCCTTTGATTATACCGTCTGTCACCCCCACTGACATCGGGTATTACTTCTGCCGAGGCTCTGGGAGAAATGAAGAAACTTTAGACACGATGCGGGCATCTGTATATGTCAAAGGTAAAACTACAAATGAGGCCAGTTTGATAGAGAAATTCCCTCGCTGACCAAAAAGTACCATCATGACCATGGGCTTTTCTTATTTTATCCTTCCTTGTCCATGAACTTTGAAAATGCGAATAAATCATGAATTCTCAATTTTATCTAAATTGAGGTCAACATCCTCTGTAACATTTGTTCTATTCTAATACAACTTGGTAAAACATAGATATACATGTTCACAACAGGGATATAGTTGTACTTGACACAATTCAAACATGATTTTACTTGGTTTATTATGTAAAATGATTTATACGAGAAATACGCTGATACACAAAAGCTACGTGTGGTTTAATTGTATTTGTTATCGGCCGTCGTCAAGATATTATGCTGTGAATCAGTGCAATGCTTCAGTGCCACTTCAAAATGAATTATTATCGGTTTACAATTTTATTATATGTTTGTGTCTTCAGAAGTTACCAATATAGAAGTCTTAAACGCTACATTTGCCATTCCATTCCGTGATGAGCTAAACGACCGAACATCTAAACTGTACAGAGATACGACGTCCAACATCAGCACATATGTAAGTATATTTATCTTATCAGTACATCTTTGTGTATTGCTTTTCAATTCTTGTGATATTTTGCATGACGAATTAGGCCTAATAACTGCAAAACCTCATACTACGTGGTTACCTATATTTCGACAAACATAGGCAATATAAAGAAATTTGACCGTCGGGATTCTTCCACAGATTTATTTCAAAATGAGTTTACTGATTCCTTTCATATATTTCCTCGATACACTATTCTCAGAATGAATTTCCATCATCTCTAATTTTTTTTAAAATATATTCATGATAATAAAGACGACGAATGACATATATGCACGAATGATCAATATGTTTACTTTATCACGTTGTATGTCAGTATCGCTGCGAAAATGGGAGAATGTATACAATATATTTATTTACCCTATTTTTGTGTAGATGGAGCAAGGCCTCCGAACCAGTGCCGGGTTGACGGGCCTATCAGTAGTATGTAGAGCCCTAAGACCAGGAAGCGTCAAAGCTGACATGAACATCTACATCGAGCAAACCAACATGACGGCATTTGAGACACAAGATCTTATCGGTCGATCCCTTGAGAGTCTAGCCAATGATTCCAACGGTTTTCTCGATTCGTCCACCGTAGCGGTTCAGAATAATGGTACAGATGTCATTCATTTTTTTAAAGTTTATAAATGTACATGTATCCAGAAGTTGATAACCGAGGTGGGGATCCTCCACAGACCCCGCAGGATTATCTAAAGGGAACATAACTATGTACGATTTGTCATAAGTTGTAGGTAAGTAATGCGATACGTTCACACACGTTACTTGTAAGATACTCATAAGTCGAAATACGTCGAGAGAATGTCTGGCGTACCCAAAACTTATGAGTAACGTGCTTTGAACCTATGTGCAACTTATATCGAACGTATCTCGAACGCATATTGACATATGTAGACGTATTTGACGTGTTCCGGACGAAGTTTTTTTTTTTCAATTTTGGGCGTATACATAGCGTATTCATAACGAGTTGGGCGTATACATAACGTATTATTAACCATATCAGACATCTGAGCAATGCAGTTTTTACATTTTATTGCCCGGCTTTGACAAGCCAACAGAATTGCGGGCCGAAAAATTGTTCATTGTCCGGTTTCGAAAGTCAATGGGATTTTGCGTGTTAAATAGCGGGCAATAAACTGTATTTTTTTACAATATTTTCGAGTTTGCTCTAGATGTCTGATTCTGTTAATAATAATGATATGGACTGGCTACTTTCGGGGGATACAACATTAATTGCCCTCACTAGAATCGTATTGCCCTCGTCTTCGACTCGGGCTATAAAATTCTAGTTCAGGCAATAAATGTTGTATCCCCCTCAAGGCCAGTCCATTTTATATCATTATTTACTTTTAAAATTATAGAACGTCTCGAAAACGTATAGAAAACTTATTTCAACGAATGATTAGCGTTTTCCGGAGTTAACTTATGCATACAGCGTATGTCTGTATGTCTGTGAACAATAAATGACGAAAAAAAAAAATTGTGGATGATAATGGTGAAAATTGACTGATTGCCATTTAACACGAATCATCATCAACAACAACGATTCAAATCATGACCGCACTAGACATCGCAGTACCAACATCACCGTCGCAGTATCAACATTACCGTCATGCTGAAGAAAACTTCGAAGTACGCTTCCAATACGCCATTTTATGGTAGTTTCAAGTTTTAAACACATTCAGCAAGTTCTGTGGTCGTCCGGAACACGTTAAATAGTACATAATACGTCTGTATGCATTGGAGAGATAAGTTCGATATAAAGTTACACACAGGTTCAAAGCAAGTTACTCATAGGTTAGAAATAAGTTTTGGGTACGCTACACATTATCTCGACGTATTTCGACTTATGAGTAACTTACAAGTAACGTGTGTGAACGTGTGTCGACGATCGCATAACTTACCTACAACTTATGGCTCTCGTATGCGGGACGTATGAGCCATACGCTGGCAAACGTCGAAAATTGTTGTGCATGCACAAAATTTTTCGACGACCTCGCCGCACTACGACGTATACCAGCTTGCTTCAGCGTGCTCTCAACTTATACAAAACTTACCCATAACTTATTCAACGTACGCCAGCGTATTCACCAATATTTTCATACGTCGGCATATGCTGGTAAAATCGCCAACGGTGATGTCGATACTGCGATGTCTAGTGCGGTTATGATTTGAATCGCCGATACGCTGCCGCGCGCTATGCATATGTTAGGCTATCGTTGGGCGTAAGTTGTTTTCGCCGGCAACACGCTAAGCGTTTGTAGGTATAAGTTATCTATAAGTTATCGAAACGTTCTATAGAAGTTACTAATGAATTATGTATACGCCCAAAATTGAAAAGAAAAATCGATAGTTCAGCGTATGCCAGCGTTTTAGAGAAATTTGGATACGTCGGCATACGCTGGCTAAATCGTCCATATGTGACAGCGTCATAAAGAAAATAAGGGATGAAATTAAAATGAGCACACGAAACCCAACTCGTACTCGGGTTCCGTGCGAACCTTATTCTTTTCGAGAGCTTACGGGTACGTCGAATAGTCTACTCAAAAGTCGCTTTTACGTCAATTAAGAGAGTATCTAAATTTGTAATATCTCTATGTAAAAGTAATAATATTTGAAGCCCATATTTTAAATATAGTATAGCTATATGGAACCTCTTTAATACAAAGCAAATTTTTATTGGTGATTGGTACTTTATAGAGTAACAAATTCAACCAAAAAATTGGAGACATAAAAGTGTAGTTCATTAATACCATCCTTCTCCAAAGTTCTAGAAAGAATTGTCTTTCTCAGAGTTACAGCCTTTCTCAACAAACATAACATTATTTGTGATTCGCAGTTTGGCTTTCGAGCATGCCTTTGATCAGCGCTTGCATACCTTCGCAATATTCCTGGACTTTTCCAGGGCTTTCGATACTATAAATATAATATTCTCCTGCATAAGTTAACGCACAACGGTGTTCGAGAGAAAGCCTTGGAATGGTTCGGGAATTATTTATCAAATACAAAACAATTCGTAGAAATAAATAATCATAGGTCATCGTTACGACCCATCAGCTGTGGTGTTCCACAGGGAAGTCTACTTGGTCCCTTACTGTTTATCATATACAAAAATGACTTTTATAAATCCTCAGATGTGTTATCATTTATTCTATTTGCAGACGATTCAAACTTATTTTATTCTCATTCTAACCCTAATACCCTTCTTTCAACAATAAACAAAGAACTTAAATGCATAGTAGAATGGGTAAAAGAAAACAAGTTATCACTTAACATACTAAAGACAATTTTATCCTGTTTAGTAACACCTTGCAAAATATTTTGTTGGACGACGCGCCGCTGGATAGGGTATCATCAACACAATTTCTAGGGCTTACGATTGACGATAAACTAAACTGGAACATGCACATACAAAATATATCCAAAATAATTTCCCGGAATATTGGAATAATGAATAAACTCAAATATTTCTTTCCAAGGATTGCACTTTTCATACTATATTTTTCACTGATATTACCTTATCTTAATTATGGAATAATGGCTTGGGGTAACACTAATAAATATCTTACTGATAAAATTACTATTTTACAAAAGAAAATCATAAGGATAATGCATAATGCTCCTGTTCGTTCATATAGCGATCCTTTATTTTATGAATGAAAATTTCTGAAGTTTCCAGATTTTTTTCTTTTTTTTCAAACAGGACAATTCATGTATAAATTGAATAAAAACGAACTGCCAAACGCTTTCATTCACATGTTCACAAGAAACAGTTCCATACATACATACCCAATAAGACAATCCAACCGTTTCCACCTCCCCCGCACCCGCACTCTTTTTGCACACAAAACCGTCTCTTTCTATGGCCCGAAATACTGGAACTCACTTAGCAGCGATATTATCAACTCCTAAAGTCTAAACTGCTTCAAAAGCAAGTTGAAAAAAACATCTCTTCAACTATATGCAATGAATTCAAACTGAGCGAGCAGGACCCACCTCTAACTCTCTCTCTCTCTCTCCATCTCCTTCTCTATTCTCTGTTTTACTCCCTTTTTACCCCTTCTTTTTCCTGCCTTCTCTCTTCCTTCTTCTCACACATAGACACACTCATTATCTTCCATTTTCCTCCTTCCTCCACCCTCCTTCTCTTCATTCTCTTTTGTTTCCACACCGTCTTGCACTTCCACTTTACTTTCACACTTAGTTTTTCTTATGGGTTGAGGCAATAGTCCTTCTACCTCAACTCACTTATCAATTCTTTCTTATCAATAATTCGCTTCTCGTAATGATGCTTTATGAATTTAATATTATTGAACGACCCAATCGTGATTAAGTTAAATAAGATTCTGTACATATAATGTACAAGCTTTGCTTTTAAATATGTCCAACTGTTTTCAATATCACTTAATAGGTCAATATTTGAGCATCATATTTTTCTACTTATTGATAATAGATTATGTACCCCTATCTATGGAAAAACATAATTGTTATATACTATTGTTATTGTATTGATTTTATGTTGTGCACTACAGTATTATGTTAATATGATTGAAAACAGTCAATAAATCAAATCAAATCAAATCAAATCAAATTCACTTTTCACTCTCGTTTTGTGAAGCTATTTGTCAGAATATCACCTGGATGTCTCCACGGTTTGGATATGTTGGAAGGGTCGAATTTCCTGTGGGTGAAAATGGAACGTGGGCGAATTCGACTGGACTGTGTCCCTTCAACACTACTCAAGGTTAATTTTCTTTGTGTTTTATTCACATTTCTGAATTCGAAAATAGAAACGGAATTTAGATTATTTAGCTGGTATTAAGAATACATGAATATTAATTTTAAATTCATGTATGTGCCGTATTTGGAAGATTTCTTTGTGCATGCTTAGTTGACGAATGGGAGAACAGTAAAGGCCAAGTAAAAATGATAAAGATCGATTTTGCCATTTCTGTTTACCTCGTTTAAGTGTTTGGTTTTGTGTTTATTTTGGTGTGAGGTATGAATAAATCTTCTAAATGCCTTGCACCTTGATAAAGGATAGACTTAAAGATTTATTTGAAGTCGGTAAAACATTATACTTTGAGATAATGTACGACAGTGAAGCAAAAAAACAAACAAAACAACAACAACAACACAAAAACACACACACAAACACACAAAACAGATATCATTGAGGAGACTGTAATGACGGTTGAATAAATAAAAAGCGACACTAATTGCAATACCCGTTTCATAACAGGTTTGATATCATAAGGTTCAACTAATGTACTGAAGTTCGTTTTTCTTTCAGTCAGTAGAAGTAGAATTCTTAACATTTAATGAACCTAAAAATGTTTTTTTTTATTTTTTATTTTTAAGTTTTTTGGTTGATTTGTGGTCTTATGTGTTACTAAAACAATTTCAGCTGTGTTTTTTAAGGGGCAACCTTGAGAAATTTACATAATTCGCATAATTCCAAAATGGCGCCTGGCAGCCAAAGGTCAAAAGATCAAATTTGTTACCTTTGGACATGAAGGTGCGTACGTTAGATTTCTAACTGATATATTTGCAAAATGTTCTGGGCGTGTAGCACTAATCTATGAGATCATTAATTCATTAATTGGTCAGAAGTGGTTATTTCAAGGTCAAAGTTGAACATGATATGGTGGATAGTACTTTGTGTATATATGGTGCCAAAGCCCTTGATGATATTATGTTTTTAATTTACGTCGAGTTCATGATTTGAAGGTCAGGTCAAAGTTCTGTCATACTCCTGGGTGACAAATGTCATTGCAATTTGAATCCAATGTCAGGATTCAGGGAATGATATTAATATTCAGAATAATGCTGCTCAAAATCTCACATTTAGTTTCTTATTCTAGTACTTTTACGGTTTGGTATAGGCCTACTGCAAACTATTGAATTACTAAATATATATTGGATCGTATGACGAGGTGCTACAATTCGAAAGTATCGCTGTGCTGTTTCCCGGTGACATAGTAATGCATTTGGACAACTGGACTATCATTTGACTGGTATTACTGCTAATGATCTTTGTTGTAACCAAGACCGATCGTTACTGGGATTTTGGAACGGTTACATTATTAATCATGTACATCAAGTTAAGATGTTATCCTCCACTATACAAATTCGCACTGATTTGGATGTCCAAGTAGGCAAAATCTGTTAACAGGAGTAAACATTGATCTGGAACTATAACGAAATGATGCATTTCCTTTTAAGGTAACTTAGCGAAACGTAATTGCCCTTAAAGACGCGGGAAAAACGTAAAGAGTTTTGTCTGTGCATCTAAAATAACAATCAGACTTATGTGAATAAAATGTGTCATATTATTTTGCTTAAAAGTGTTAATATAGTCAAATACTAATTTTACATTTTAATATTTTGGTTCTGCCTTAGTTTACAGAATAAAATTATGATTTTCAATAATTTTGTCATTATGCGTCTTTCCTGCATTTTACGTGCTATCATGTTTCGCTAAGCTACCTAAGTGAACAGACACTGTAAATAATGGCTGATGAGATATGCTCGACAGGACAACATGGTAACCTTCCTAAAGCATACAAAGAATGATACTGGATTGTGGCCGTACACCTCCAAGAGTGAAATACTTATCCGAGAACGAAATATCCCATAACACAATTTATTTCGATGTATAGTTGCATGTTTGAGATCCATGTCAGATATAATGAAGGTTTATTTCCTTGATGAATCTTGATGGAACATCGCCAGCAAGTTTACTATGTGAGAGATATCTGATCTGGATTGCTGCAATTATAATGCAACTTTCAGTTTCAGATATGCTTGTACAAGGCCCAAGGGCTTTATTTATGTAGTTCCCCATTTCATTTTCTAATTTCGTTCATGACTTATTTTGTATTTGTTTTGAATGTACTTTTTAACTGAAAATGAAATATATGAGAATTGAACTGAATATTATATTATGTGCAGACTTTGCATGTAGATTAGGCCTCTACAGTTTCTATGTAGAAAGGTTTACATGTACATCACGAGTTATGATGCTGGAAAGGTGTGCTAGTTTGAACGATATTGTCGAAGGACCTCCCTTGCCAAGTTTGATGACCTGGCCTTCTAACCATATCAGGTCAGTCGGAACATCGTCTTGATTTCCACCATGCTGCCTGAGTTTGATGGTCCATCATTGACGTAGGTAGTTCGTGTCCATCAATATCACACCCGGTAAGATGAATACTGTGAAACGGAATTCATAGGCCACCCATGAATCCTTACCTGTACCTAGTGAGGACATAGAGAACCTGCCTAAACTGAGACTTGAATCGAGTAAACCCTTCTGTATTTCTGCAGACAAACTAGATGAAGCAAGATCCTAGTCTAAACGTTGGGGGAAGTGTCGTATAAACATTAAGAAGATCTCATTAACATGCTTCTGGGTTTTCAACTATATTGGACGACACTCTAAATAATCCCCACTGTGCATGTTTGCAGATAATTCCTACAATCGAAAATTTTGGGTACAACTGAGAGTGTGATTTCCACCATCTGTACCAGATCATCATCTCATACATCACTGTAAACATGTCTCTGCAGTTTGACAACGAGGTCTCCAAGAGAAGAAAATAATCTATCTTGGGATGCTGATGCTCTGTTTTTATTTTGTTTTGTTTTGTTTTTGTTTTTTTTAAATTATGATAGTATAATTCGGCAATAATTCTTTTTCTCGCTATGGATTGAAACCATGGCCTACCACATTGTTTGGAGTATATCATGTACAATGTATGTGTAACAAAACTTGAGTGACAGTCACCTGTTTGTTCGATCGTACGACAAAAGAGAATATAATGAGTTAAATTTTTGCTGTTAGAAATGCGTAAGAAAATTGGTCGAAGACAAATCATTCCTATTATTTTTTTTTGCAATATATAAAAATTTCTTGACCTCTGTGACAAAGATGGATTAGAGTTTGACGTATCTTCAATTGGCTGAAAATGAGATAAAAAATGAAAACAACACCACAAGATTCCACTGTCAAGTTTAAGTTTGACTTGAAGTGACCACCTTGTGACTGATATTACTTGGAAATTCGAATAGATGATATCATAGACTGATTCTGCATTATTATCCATAATTTAGATTTAAATAATTCTGAATACATATAATATCATCTAAGCCCTGATAGTGAACTAAAAATGACAGATTTTTGAATTTGACCTTTGGTACCTATGATTATTGAACTTGACCTGACTTTCAATTCATGAAATCAATTCTTAATTATAGAAACACAATCAGGTGATCCAGCACCATAAACCCGTCAGGGACTAATTATATCTGCATTAAGTATTATACCTTATATCGAGTCCAACTTTGACCATTAATTGGCCCCCTCTGACCAATGAATAAATGAATGATCTCAGAGATTATTTCTACACACCAAGTATCCCTTCCTTTATGTAATAGTTCAAAATCTAATGTATGCACCGCCATTTCCACCGTTAAATTTGACCTTTATTTGACCTTTAACTGCGTTATGAATTCTACTTCCCTCGAAACCCTATGTACAGGTATCATACACTCATATTGACATGTAATTCAAAAGTTCGGTTTCAGTTTATTGAAATTTACTCAATTCAATTTGCCCAAGGTTGCCTTTTAGGCAACAATTTGAAAGCTGATAATGTTCTAGGACCACACAAATCAACAACAACCAAAAGAAACTTTAACGGAATGAACATTTCTAAGTTATTAACCACCACAGTAGGTCGATAATCATATTTTACTTGGAAACTACGAAGTGTTGACAGTTCATCAGTTTTATTCATGTCTTTATTTTCTTTTTATATATTGATAAATACTTGACAGTGATCATATAATTTTATTATACCTTATAGCCAATGAACCAATCGGACGGGCTCTGTGTGTCGGCGATGGTATTATGCAGAGCCAATGGCTGCCTATGGATAACTGCGGACCATTGAGAAATGTCACAGATATTCTCTCTGAAATCTCACAGGTTATTATAGTTGAAAGTTTTTCTTTTCAAATTTCGATCATTTAAAAAAGCTTAATTTTTATGATCATGTTATTATGGTAAGATATAACACAGTAGTGTGTAGTATTAAGTATGTATTACACCAATCTTTGTCTTTGCTTTATCATTTAATAGTAGTAAAGCAGAATAGCCCACGAGAATTCCGTAATTTACTTCATTACTTCCAATGGCATTCCATTCACATATGAAGATTTTTTACGTCCAACATTAGTACTCAAAGAGGAAACACAATAACAACTTAGGTAATTTTTTTGAAAAGTGCATTTGGCTCATCTAACAAAAGTAAGCCCATGAACCTACTGAAAATACTTACAATATTTATCTTCATTGTTATCTTTTCATAGTGACGTCTGCGACAAGGAAAAAAATCCCCCAACATTTGTTACTGATAACATAATGTAGTCTGTTAAACATTAAAAAAAAAAATGGACTATGAATTCTATATACGAAACATCTGGAGTTTATCTTAATTTTAAAAAAGGTTCATAATCGTAAAAATTAGCCATAATTGCTACTGGTGCCATTGGGATATCACAAATGATGCACGTTAATTCCCAAATTTTGTTGTACCTTCAGGGGGAAATCGTTCACTCAGCGTGTATATGGGTGTATATATATTTTTTAAATTCCAGACGAACGTAACTGGGGAAAATGCAAATGAAGTAAGCCAGCAAGTATCAATTGTTACCTCGAACACCGAACAGATCACATCAGCTGACATCAGTGTTGTGGCAGAGATAACATCACAAATTGTGCAACAAAATCTCACAAGTGAAGAGGTATTTTGCAATGATTCACATGTTCATACAGATTGCGATTTAGTATTTCCCAAATCAAAACATTATTTGGATGAATAATCATTTTCGATGTGTTCTTTTCTCTCAGGAGGTATTTCAGTATATATGCATTTTCCTTAAAAAGCTTTGTATTCTTTCCAGTACTTAAAACTAGTCATTGGAGTCATAGTCGCAAAACGGCTTTTGATAAGTGATCGGGAAAGTCACATGATAGTCTCGTTCTCGTCTTGGCAATTAAAGATTTTAAAAAAGGTATGTTTTCTTTCAAACGTAGAAAAAAAAACCCCAATCCATAGTGGAACCATTTATCAAAAGTCTCCACCGACGCGCGGCATAGGCCTAGACGATATCATGCACTTCACATAAAGTACTGCAGATCATTTTTTTAATATTTGCGGAATGATTCTGATGAAGTAAATGAGTAAGTAGATAAAAGTGCAGCGTGCAGGCCCTTGGCCACGGATTCTGGCATTGCTAGGCATAATGTGATTGTGCCCGTGGTCATTAGCACAATTGCGCAATAATTCATACCTGTAAAGTGCATGATTGCCTACATGTATTTTTTTTTTTAAAGTTAAAAATAAATGTTCGGTTATTGACAAACTGGATTCGGCCTTGGAATTAAAACAGGTTTTGTTTGAAAAACCGGTATCTACTTACTCATTTTCTTCACTTTGATGTCACATCACGTTGCCACGTTAAGTTTCCATATTAGCTCGGGGAACACATGAATGCGCTGTATTAGTGTATGTACTTTATGTGAAGTGCATATAGTCTAGGCCTACACAGCGCGCCGGCGGATGCTTTTGATGAATGGTCGCGCTGTGTTTTTTTTTTTTTAATTGATTGATTGATTGATTGATTTTTTATTTATTTTTTTATTTTTTTTTAATTTTTTTTTTTACTTTTTATTTTTTATTTTTCATCTTTTTTATTTTTTATTTTTTTATTTCTTATTTTATTTATTTATTTATTCATTTATTTATTTATTTATCTTTTTTTCGGGGGGGGGGGGTAAATATACCATAGCCTTTTCTATTATGTTTTACCTGCCAATTTCCTCGAAGAGTACGCGACAATCACGCGACTTTATACCCAACCTTTTATTAAAAGCCAGCAAAGCAATCACATAACGTTTAAAGTGAAGAGAAAGAGTTAGGTCTGCCACTGTCATTACATGTCTTTTGGACTATTATTTCTTCATTCATTCAATAGTTATGAAAGTGCATTACTATAAAAACTATACTACGTACATTGTCACGCCATTTTCGGTTTCTTTCATTAATTTTTGCTTCCATAATTCGGCATTTATTTTATTCTTTGTTAATTCATATATTTCCTTTAAAAAAATTGTTCTTTTATCTGATTCAACAGGTAACAGAGTCTATAACGAGTATTGTGAGCAACATCGCTCAGGTAGAAACGGAGGAACTTGAGGCCGCAGAGGAACAAGATGGGGCCATAAGTCAATTTGTACAGGTTTTTGAGGAACAAATCAATCGTGTTGCGGTTGCCGACGGTGGAATGTTGAACATTCAGAGACCGAATGTGGCTGTACAGGTGATGTTTGTAATCTAGAGATAAATAAGTTTGTAAACAAAATTTTGGCAAAAGCAATTTAAACAGAAATACAAACAAAGGTAAGGAATTTAATTCATCTCTAAATTTTGGCATACTTAATGTTATCATGGACTTTTCGATAAACATTACCCTGCCACTTTACCTGGCTATCTCCTTCAGTCTGTCGTCGCTCAAGCCACTGCATTTATAGTTTACAATATAGGCCTAATCAACAAACAATACATCTAACATTGTGTTAGGATGAATGCACCACAATGGCAGATCTAGGTTTTAATTGGAAGGGACACATGTGAATCCGCTTGTGCGTGATACCATCAGCCTCTACACCTAGACCAGACTGCCTAATTTTCCATAATCAATAAATCAAATGCGTTTTTAATTCATATTGCAGGTCCAGAGTGTACCTACTGATGACGTAACTCGCGGTCTCGTGCTTTCAGTAGCTGGGTCCAGTCTTTCAGACTTGACAAAATCCAATATTACCATCAGTGGTCCGACCCAAGATGATGTCACTACTACCAAACCTGACATCATCGCTCAGGTCAACATCCCCCCTTCCGTTTCATCAGCCATTTCGTCCACGTCCCAGCTATCGCAATCGAATGCCAGTGAATACGTCCGTGTCACCTTCAATATATTTTCAACTCCAGTCCTGTTCATTTCCAAGTCATTGCGCAACATCAGCGAAGATAATGAAGGCTTCAATCGATCGGCTAATACGCCTGTGATTTCTCTCAGTCTTGGACAAGGAAAAATAGCAGCCTTGACTGAAAACATCAGTTTCACCTTCACTACACTTATGGTACGATCTAAAAGAATAAATACAGAATAGCCTTTTTCCTTATTGTCAAATATTTTGATATCTGCCTTCTACAGTAGTTTGAGATGATGTAATTGTTAGTTTTTTTTGTTGTTTTTTTTCCTTTTTGGGGAAAATTAAACACATTTTATGTATTTTCAGCTATCGCAATTTTTGAAAACTTGTGATCGATCAGCCGCATGAATGATTTTTTAAACCTTATTCGAAACCAATGAACAACGTCATTCTTCTTGGTACAAACCGTTAATGTGCTTCCATTTAAGAGATGGGATGCCGGGTCTTTGTATTTTTTCTTCTTTTGTTCTTTGTTTTGTGTAGTCCGGATACATGAATCCAATGTGTTCATTCTGGGATGAGGAGGGGCAGGATTGGTCCAAAGATGGATGCTTTTTTGTTCCACTTTCTGGAATCACTTCATCTGATGAGAGATATAATGACTTCAGGCCGGATGATTCCACTGATGAGACAGTGCTCTGTGCGTGTGATCATCTTACCAATTTCGCTGTTATAATGGTCAGTGAAAAGCAAGTCGGTTATCTTATACTACCCGGGCATACGGACATTTTCCCCGGACAAATATACCACGCTTATAAGTGCACCCAATAATAGAAATATACTTACAAAGCTATAACCTTTTAAATATCTCGACCGTCTGTGGATTAGATGCACAGGGGGTAATTGCCCTACCGTCATGATAAACAATAAACACTCCGACCGAATGCAAATGCTTTATTTAGATTGGATTATGAAATATCATGCATCCCAATGGAAATTATTATCGTCATTATTTTGGTCTACATGGTCTATACCTACTCTTTAATATTAAAATGCGATTTTTAGCACGTTTCTTCCCCGACATGTTGAAATGCTATGAAATATTCAAGAGGGCTTTCCTGATTCTACCTCTCATAATCAACTCTCATAAAAACAAGCCAGTTTATCAACAGTCGAGTCTTTAACACCATATATGTTCCCTCTGAAGGGCTTGTATCATTTTATGAGACAACTTCAATTTATTTTGGTTAAAGTCATTACAACTTATCCCTAAAATAATACTGCTTAAGAAGAAAAGTAAGGCAGACTACCCACGAACATATCAAATTATAAATTTTTTTTTTCACAAAAGGTAATGTTTCATATCATCAACAGAAAGTTTGACAGCTTCTGTCTTAACAAAATTCCATTTTCTCAATTTTCCGTTAACAACGAAGAGAAATGAGACTTTCAGGCAGAGGTTAAAATTATTGGTATTATTCATAATTCGGAGAAGGTATTTCACCCTTGTTCAATTTCCTTTCATTTTACAGGACATTCATAGACAGGAAGGTAAATTACCTGAAGTATACAATATCCTGACCTACATAGGATGCTGTATTTCAATCTTCAGCCTTCTTATCACCTTGGCAACCTACCTGTGGAATAAGTAAGCTCCTGGAATAATGGTGCAATACAATGATAATGTGTAGCGTGATCGCAAACACCTTCAAGAAATCAAGTTTACGGCAGCTTGATCACCCTACTGTATTCTATTAGGCTCAATATTTGCTTATTTCTGACTGCACTTTACAAGCATATAAATCTTTCATTTGCCCTGAGTGTCGATTGGTACAATTGCAGGCGTGCCACCGAAAGCCGATCGGCACAATAATAAACTCTAATTAATAGAAGGATTAGCACTATGCATTACAAAAGCTTTGCATGATATTCCCTTTCTGGTCTTAATTGGCTACAAGGTCACCCCTTTATTAACTGTATGTAGTACTTCTTATACCTTAAGTTGAAAAATAGACTATACGAAGTTGGTAAAACTGCCACTTGAGAAATATAACATGGCAAAGGTGTTTCATTGGAGTAGCACATAAAGAGTGGAATAACCCTGAAATTGATTTTGAAAAAGTGTTTTCGATCATGCTGTCAAAAGGCGACAGAACATTATATTCTTACTTAAAGCGCAAGTACAGCCCCAGAATGACTTTCTTTCAGTAAAAGCAGAAAAATTTGACAAACGGAACAAAAACGTTTGACGAAAATCGGACACCTAATAAGAAATTCATATTTTATTTAATGATCATGATATTTGCATATTGCATATGCAAATTTTAATTCAAAGCTACAATTTTATTACAGTAAAAATATTCCATTAGTAAGACATAAACGTAAGCGCAATAAACCTATCAACCCATGGATAACTAAAGGCATACTTAATTCAATCAAAACAAGAAATCGACTTTATAAATAACAGATGAATAACCCCACGGATACAAGTTTACTTCTTTATAAAACATGCCGTAACAAATTAACAAAGTTAATTCGTTTCTCTCGCAAATTACACTTTTCAAACAAATTACAAAAGGTTAAATCCAACTCGAGTGCAACATGGAAAGTTATAAAAGAAGTTATGGGAACCAAAAGAGACACTTTACCAAAAGATGATTTCACTTTTAATGGTAACAAAATTGCAGATTCTAATGACTATGCCGATTGCTTTAATTATTTTTTCACTAGTATTGGTCCTCAACTTGCTGCCAAAATTGCTACTCTAAATGATACTCATTATACGGAATTCTTTTCAGAACCGACTCAGGCATCTCTCTTTTTAAATCCCACAAACTCCAATGAAATAATTAATATTACTAAATCATTAAGTGCTTCGAAATCCCAAGGTCATGATAGAATAAGTACTTCACTTTTAAAGGAAATAATCCATTTCATTGCTGACCCACTAACACACCATATTTAATCAGTCTGTACAGTCAGGTATTTTTCCTGACTTGTTCAAAATAGCCAATGTAACTCCAATTTTTAAAAAGGATGACCAACATGAAATCAGCAATTACCGTCCTATATCTATTCTCGCCAGTATATCCAAAATCTTAGAGAAAATTGTTTATAGATTATATAGCTTTTTAAACCTCCATAAAGTACTAAATCCAAACCAGCACGGTTTTAGAAAAAAATCATTCCACTGACCTAGCTCTTGTCCAAATTTATGATGAAATTACAGACGCCATTGCAAAAAAAAAAAAAAGAAAAAAGAAAAACATGTTATTGGAATATTTTTAGACCTTAGTAAAGCATTCGACACGCTCAATCACAATATATTATTTTCTAAACTTTATTCTTGTGGTGTTCGCGGCTCAGCACTTTCTTGGTTGAAAAGTTATTTATGTAACCGAAAGCAATACGTTACATTCAATGGTATTGATTCACAGTCCCTTCTAATTAAGTGTGGTGTCCCCCAGGGATCTATCCTAGGCCCGCTTTTGTTTTTAGTGTATGTCAACGATATAGTTAATACGTCATCATTATTATCCTTCATCTTATTTGCAGACGACACTAATATTTTTTATTCTCATAAGAATCTAAAATCATTGGAAAATACTTTAAATGCTGAATTACTTAAAGTTTCGAAATGGTTTAAATGCAATAAGCTTTCTCTCAATATTCAGAAAACTCAATTTATACATTTCAAACACAATAATATCCATGTAGCTAATACTCCTATTAATATTAAGATTGATAACATTTCCGTCGAACAAAAGAAGAGTTCTAAGTTCCTAGGCGTTATAATCGATGAGAATTTAACATGGAACGATCACATTAATCATATTATACTATGCATATCCCGAGGTGTGGGAATCATTCATAAGTTAAAATTTATGTTGCCACGAACAACTCTGTTTTTACTGTATAACACAATGATACTTCCTTATATAACATACTGTAATATTGTTTGGGCTAACTGTGGTATTACCAAACTCAATCCTATTCTTTCCCTACAAAAGCGGGCACTTCGTATTTGTACAGGATCGTCTTACTTTTCTCATTCTGATCCACGATTTTTCCAGCTTAAAACATTGAAGGTCACTGATTTAAATATTTTTTTAAGTTGCAGTTTTTATGTTTAAATATAAAAATAATCAACTTCCTTCCTCATTTCAAAATTTATTTAATCTAAACAGTACAATTCACACATACCCTACCCGTATTTCAGAAAACTTTCATCTAACAAACCCCAAATTATTAATAACGCATAAATCAATACGACACCATGGCTCTGACTTGTGGAATAATCTATCCACAACAGTTAAAATGTGCTTTTCTATTTACTCTTTTAAAGTGACTATGAAGCGCCTGTAAGTACTTACAGTTCGTAAGTCCACGAAACATATGCATTTTAGTTAAAAGTCATTGAATAACCATTAAAACCGAAGTGTCCAACATATTGTACTTGTGATGAGATTCTTTATAAAGCACGTGTAATCCTGCAGTGCAGTTTTGTTCATTCGCAAACTTGCATTTGAACCAGCAGGCTTATTGAGTACTATTGAGTACTATTTAACATTTTATACTTTCCCCTAAAAAAAACCCCAACAACATTAAAAAACAAGTACAAAAAACACAAAAAACAAACAACAATACAACCCTCCCCCCCAAACCCCCCCCCCCAAAAAAAAAAACAGAAAGCACAAGCTTCTCGATGATACTAAATTCAAATATGACAGTATATTAAAAATGAAAGATATTAACGCTCAAACCTGAATTGCAGAACTTTTAGGGGTTTATTTTGCAACAATTTGAACGCATATGGTATCAGATATTATCGTCGTTGTAGGCTAACCCATTACACCTTGCAAGATACAGCTGTTTTTTTTGTTTTTGTTTTTGTTTTTTTGTCGTGCTTTCGTTAGTTTTTGTTTTGTCTTGTTTTTTTTTCTTTAAAACAGTGATCATGTTCCTGTACATATGTTGATATATGTTCCGACATATTCGTAATCTCCTTTTAATATTCCAACTCTGATAGGGATTTGAGGACCAAACAGACCAACCAGATCTTCATTTGTCTGTGCTTGACCCTGTTGTGCCTCTATACAACGTTTATCGTCATGATCTCTCTGGATTCCACCAGAGACTATCCTGAGGTCCAACCTGGACCTTGTGGGTTCCTCACGGCTCTGATTCACTACTTCGTGCTGTCTTCCATTGCATGGATGGGTGTTGAAGGATACAATACATACCTTGTCATCGTGAAGATCTTTAACACCTACATCCCAAACTTCATGATCAAGGCTATTTTAGCTGCATGGGGTATGACTTTTTTTTCTTTACTCTCCATTCTCTAAGATCTCCCATTAACATGTAACATACAATCCGTTTTACATGCTTAGATATTTCAATAAACATTGACCCGACTTGTTTGATGCTTGTTAAGTAGGTCAATATCCAGAAAACAATGTTTTTTGGCAGGGCATGACAAAACCGTCCAGGGGCAACCAAAATTTCCCGATGAGAAGGGACAAGGTTTTTTGAAATTAATTTATTTTCACCCTGAAATGTCGCCGAGACCGGGGAAAAATAATTTTTAAAAAGACACGACTTTTAGACAATCCCTTATTGAGGAAGATTGCGCAAAGACAAAATTAGTATGATATTTTGATCATGTTATTTACAAACACAGAAAGGAACAAATACTTTTAACTGGATAAGTACATGGCTGTACTGGTATAATATATATAGTATATTATCAATAAGTGAAAGAGATGAGAAAAAGGCTCAAGGAAATCGCATAATTTTGAAGTATGATGAATGTAAAAATGTTGATATTGATGTCATTTCAGGGGTTCCAGCGCTCATCGTGGTTCTTAGCGGATCTATTGCGAGAGAGTACTATGCTCATGAAGATCTGTAAGTGATAATGTTTGAATGTTTAGTGGGAATATTGAATGTTTATAGCATAATATTCATCTAATAATGTTGAAATCTAACCTTTCCGGATTCAGCAAAATAATTTTACTGTATTCATATCATAAATCCAGTTGGTTAGTGCATGTTTGTAGTATGTGTACACATACTCGTATGTGGGCAAGTTCGAAGTATTTTTTTTTTTTTGCTCCTCTTCGTACGTTTTCGAATTAGTATGGACTCGCGAACATTAATTGACATAGAAGTCTAATTTTTCTTGATAACTGACCATTTTCAGGATCTCAAAGACAATTTTTTGCTACACAACTATCGGTAAGAAAATGATTATTGCTTCATTTCATTGAGTCATTTGATAAAGTTGCATGTTTGCTTATCAACAGATGCTTTCTACAACTCTGGGCTCAAATCGGTGGTCTCCTGATTCCCATGTCCATCATCCTTGCCATCAACATTGTCATCTTTGTCCTGGTGGTTCGACAGTTGGTCAAATCAGCCAACATCTCTGGTCGGGTGAAGAGAGACGCCAAGGTAGAACGTCGAGAGACCATCGAACGCGTCCAAAACGCTATCTGCATTTTGCTCCTGCTGGGTCTGACTTGGGTCACTGGATATCTTCTGTTGATCCCCTCATTCAGTCAGGTACAGCCAGCATTGTCGATCACTTTAAGCATAATACACATGATACATGAATACTTGTGTCTTCTCTACGAAGTACTTTTAGAACTGGAGAACCAAAGCTAGCAATATCTGAATACATGTTCAATACCTAACGAGCGTTAGAATTGCATATACATGATTATTACTTTTAAACGTTTACGTTTAACAGGTCGCTCAGCCAATCTTCATCGTCCTTAACTCCTTCCAAGGGATGTTCATCTTTCTACTCTACTGCGTTCGAAAACCTCACATCCGTAAGAGATGGGGACTAACTTGTTTTGACAAGTTTCTAGAGCGTGAAACAAGCAGTTCGAGTGGAATGCAGAGCTCGACGACCCCGTCCTCGTCAGCTGGTTTAATTAGCAGTTTACGACCAGGAGCCTCTGGTAACTACTTGTTGCCTACCAAACAAGATCATCAGGATCCAATGTGTATGTTCAATCCGACCTTTGATGTAGAACAGGTTGATGAAGGGGTCACACCACCAATCAAAGTTCCCCAAAGTTCCACCGAGGGACAGATGAATGACACGGATGGTGATGCCACAAACATTGTCGGTATCCCTGAGGATGCATCTGTCACAACAGCCACTGTGAAAGATGGTGATGTTTCCTCCACCACTGAAGATGCTGCCATCAGTCTTACTGTGGATACAACGGATGTCATGAAGCCCAATGAGAGAGGAGATATTGTTTCCTCCAACACAAATGACGCTGCGATCTGTCTTACTATGGATTCAGCGGATGTCACAAAAACCACTGAGAGAGAAGATTCTGTTTCCTCCAACACCAATGATGCTGCCCCCAGTCTTGCTGTGGATGCAGTGGAAGTCCCCACAGGAAATTCGGGCAGTGACATGTTTACCAGTGGGACTACCGAAGTGGCGATGATCAGTGTCACAGTTGATGCAGCTGAGAGCGATCAACTATAGAGTCCTAATAACTCCTGTGTTATTCTTTTTTTGCCCTAGAGCGGCCGCCGATGGAGAGGAAATGTAGCTTTATATAAAACTATTAATGAGGATTAAAAAAAAAATACTATAGGTTATGGTATATTAACAAGAGAACAGATATCCCATGCTCTTTTTGTTATTTGCTGTCCTCTTCTTCTTTTCTCTCTTCTGTTGATGAATATTACTCGGATTGTTTATATTGGAACTATAATCAAGTAAGCGTATCTTGCATGTTGGGATTAATATATTACTTAGATTGAGTATTTTAACCAATGTTTCTAGTTTTTCTTTTTATGACGTTTATGAATTCGCATCCATAGGCAATTCAATGAGAACAATAAATCACAATCTTCTTTTCGATTTTTGTGTATCATACTTACTTTTTCGTTTGATTATATATAAGAGTGATTATTCATAATGATTTTATATGCTGTACAGAATTTTGCATTTCTAGCCAGGTGACTGCAAATGAAATTGTCAATAAACCATTGCCATTATCATAACTATTTTTACAGTATGATAATGCAAAATCGTTTCATAATCTAAAGTCATGATTTAATAAATTGTATATTTACTGGATTGAGTTTTGATTTTCTTCAAAGATTTACATTGATCCGCATGGTTTATTTCGAACTTAAATTAAAAAAAAGAAAAAAAAAAAGCACGCTTATCTAGCGCATATCACTAGCATAAAGAAAGTCCCTATGCGCTTATAGAAAAAGTATAAAGAGATCGGTTAGGATAGGAAACAAAATGGTCTGTTACATGGAATGTAATATTAAAGAATCAAATAAATAACTACAAATTAAATGCAATTGCAAAGTACATTATCATTAAATTTTGCTTAAACTGATTATCATTCATAAGCATGTTTTATACAAATTATAAAGGATAATTATGTCACTATGTAAAATTAAACTATAAAATTAACTATACCACAGAAGGTACTAGAGAGCTTAAAAATAATAATGAATTATCAATTTACGAAAAAGTAGTATAATGAAACGTTATATCTACTAACACTTTTTTTAATGACAGTATGTGAAAACTTATTCAAAAAAAGTTTCTGTTCATTCATACGCAACTGCAAGGCGAAGTAGCGCATCATTTACTTCTTGTATGTTCATGTCATATTGTATACAGTACAGTTGACATAATGGGGTATGACTTTCAACTTAACCCGTGACTACTGAATTCTTTAATTCTCATAGGCTTAATACAGGAGCCACACGGTTCCCGTAGCCTATGGGTTAAGCTCTTACAATATGCTGACGATACTTTATTTTTTATTCAAGACGAAAACTCGCTAAAAGAATTTTACATGAGCTACACTTTTTTTGGTAACATAGCAGGCCCGAAGAGTAATAAAGAAAAAAACAAGCCTGATATGGTTTGGAGACACTAGCACTTAGTCAAATTATCCACTTCGGTATTGTTGATTCAAAATCAAAATGCTGAATAATATTATTTAAATTCATTTCTGTTAGAACGTTGATTAAAATTTTTAATCTTGTTGGTTAAAATTTTAATCAACCGAGGATTACCAGGTGAACCACACATTTGTAGGTTAAAACTTTAATCAACGGCCTGTTGATTAAAGTTTAACCTGTGGTTGATTAAAAGTTTTAATCATTTGTTGGTTAATCGTATTTCGCTCAACGTTGGCTTAATCGGTGTTGATTAAACTTAAACATATTGTTGGTTAATTGTTTAACCATTTGTTGGTTAGTTTTATTTTGTTGGTTAAATGTTTAACCATTTGTTGGTTAATCGTATTTTGCTCAACATTGGTTAAATTGGTGTTGATTAAACTTAAACAAATTGTTGGTTAAATGTTTAACCATTTGTTGGTTAGCCTCATTTGGTACGTGAGAAACTCTTTTCATATCTGTGATTGTTGTCTAGCTTAATAAAGAAATAGATCTACTGTGTGATCTTGCTTTCTAAGATAAGCGGTTTGGGAAGTTCGACCTGCTCAGACCTGGACTAGACCTGACTAAGCCAGGCCCACCGGCCGTAGACTACGCCTACGCCTACATTGATGCTATATCTTTTTTTTTTGAAGTTCTAGTTCTAGTTTCAGTTTTTGTCGTATTGACCTGTCCGCGAAATATGGACATCCGCGAAGGTGAACACACCACCATACCGCCGGTGTCGCCTCCTAG
The DNA here is from genome assembly GCA_025618425.1 of Heliocidaris tuberculata. Classification (NCBI taxonomy): domain Eukaryota; kingdom Metazoa; phylum Echinodermata; class Echinoidea; order Camarodonta; family Echinometridae; genus Heliocidaris; species Heliocidaris tuberculata. The sequence goes on from CM046838.1 coordinate 14,023,704, forward strand.
CTGCCGTAGGCGTAGTCAGTAGATCTACCAGTGGGCCTGGCTTAGCCAGGTCTAGTCCAGATCGAGCAGGTCGAACTAGCTTCCAAGCCGTTTTAATTAGAAAGAAAGATCACACTATAGATCTATTTATTCCCAAGATTAAGCTAGACAACAATCACAGATATGAAAAGAGTTTCTCACCTTCAAACACGCTGACAAGCTCTTTGAAAGTCCCCAATCATTCAGCGACTTAAATGACAACGCCTTCCATTTTTATCGCAAACAATTTCTGCGATAGATATGCGCGCAGCAAATTTGTTCCAAATCCATGCGCTGTTCAGTCACGCGATCGGTATTTTAATCAACTTTGATCAAACTTTAACCAACAAAAAGATAAAGTGTCTCGACAGTTAGCACTATCATTTTGGCGGGAAAGCAGAGAACACTGTTTTTAATCAATGTTGGTTACAAAGTAATCAACAAGATTAAAAACAATAATTTTAATCAACAATATTTTTAACCCACGCAAGATTAAAAGTCATTTTTAAGCAACACTCATTTTATAACCAATGTTGAGCGATTTTTAATCAACAATTTTTTAATCCGTATTTTTGTAATACATGTTTTAACAGTGTATAGAATGGGAAATATAAAACATTAAAAGATGTACCCTTACAGAAGACTACATGAAAGGTGGAGTACGAATGGTCGATATACAGAATCAAATGTTAAGCTTTCGCTTGAAATGGTTAGGCAGATTCCTACACGAAAACAGAGAAACGTGGGGAAAAATTGTGCTCTTATGGTTTGAACTGTTAGGTGGTATCACTTTGGTATTAACTTGCAAATTTAGCATGAGTACGTTCAACATTATAAATGTAAAGAAAATCCCCACCTTTTACAAAGAAATCTTACAGGCATAGGAATTCATTAGAACTTCCACCACTGTGAAAGATGTTAACATGTTCAACTGTGATTCAAGTGATATAATAGATATGACAGTGGTGTAACGTATCTTAGAGATCTAGTTGGGAGAAATGGCCTTCGGTCAATGGAAAATATCATGTCATCGATCATTGTCAAAAGAAGTAAATGTACTGTGATGTTTGACTATGCGAAACTGAAAAAAAAGTAATACCAGCAGTATGGATCCGTAATCTAAACGATGGAAATTTTCCTAACACTAGACAGCGACAGGGATTTAATGTTCCGAGCTTGCTTACTGGAAATAGATTCAAATTAAAGAATATGAGTTACGGGAATTTAACCTGAAATTATTGTATAATTAATTACCAGTAAGAAGCAATCTTTTTTAAATGGGGTCTAATTGAAGAAGATTTATGTTCAGAGTGTAAAGTAAAAGAAAATATTATCAATACTTTCATTGAATGTGTTCTAAGCAAATCTTGTCTCACGCATGTTGAAAATATATTGCAAGAAGTATACAATATCAAAACAACTAAGATTAGCATCTTGCGCTTACTGAAAATAGAAGGTAATTGCCATTCTGATTTATTTCTGACCATAGCTTTCTGGAGCCAATATAAAGTTATTTTGGAACGCAACAAAAGTGGAAAAGATAGGAGAGATCTTGAACTGAAACATGTGTTTGAAAGAGAAATCAGAATAGAATAGAAATACAGAATAGCAGAAAGGAAAAAATCCAAATAAAGAGAAAAGATGACTTACCAAAGGACATATGTAAGTTAAAACATGATCTTGTAACTTTGGTGTCACTTGTGTAGGTTTGAAAGGGAAATCGGGGGGGGGGGGGTGGGAAGAATAGAAATATAAGGAGCAGAAGGGAAAGAATACAAACAAAAAGAAAAGATAACTTATCAAAGGATTTGTTGAAGTTTATTGGAAAATGTAATACTGTTATGTGTAAGTCAACTTCATTTTATAATGATTTTTGTAGTTACCTTTTGTGTCATTTATCCCGTTGCCCACGGGAACCGGGTTGTCCCTGTGCTAAAACCTATGGGAATGAGAAAATTCAGTAGCCAACGGGTTAAGTATGATTATTGATCAATGTTCTATTGAGTTGTAAGCTTTGAATGCAAAATAAATCCTCGAACGAGGCAAAGAAGAAAAAAAAATTGAATACATTACATTAGCCAACAGTTTGCAGGCACAAACCCTAGTCAGTCGGAAAAGTGTGTCTGAACTGTAAGACTACCATAGGCCCTGTAATATAGCTACTCCTGACAACACTACCAGTAGGTAGCTCGGTTAGGCTTCTCTCAAGACACAATGATTTTCTGATAAAATGTCAAATTAGGGTCTGTGCTTGCAGACTACAGTGACAATTATGTGTGTATTTCATACCCTGTATATGTTGGTCATATATTATCATAATCTTATGTTCATTTCTTTGTACGAGATTTATGCAGAAATGTTTATTATAATCGTGCTCTCTTTACACTTGATGCTTCCTATATAGTCAAGTATTGTTATTCCGAACAGATTGTATTACCGAACGTGTAAAGTTAAGCGCCTAAAATGGGTTTTCATACGCGTGGGATTACGCGTATGAAAACCACACTATTGATACCAAGGTTGTGTCTATTTCCCATAGGTTTCACACGTTCGGAATTACGGTACCTTTTTCAAGGGACCAAAACGCCGCGTTGTTAGGAAGGGGTTCTGTCGGAAGGGAATATCGTATTAAATCTACGTTGTCTTTTTAAAATTCCATCAACTTCTTTTTTTGGAGGACTTTGAGTATTCAATATGTATAGTTTGACAGATATTCGTTTCATATTTTATTTGCTATCGGTGATTTTCTGAAAAGTGTTCGGCACTGGATCAACCACCATAGTAGTTTCAGTTTCTTGTTGGCGTCAATTTAGTCTAGTACTTTTTTTCAACACTGACTTTTTCTTGTGCACAGGTATATGAATAATACTATACACATATATATATTTGTTCTTAACAATGTTTATGAAAATAGCATTCTCGTTGACAACTTTTCTCAGATTATGTATGGTTTTACTTGATAGAATGTTTCGTGATGTATGGTTACTGTAAGCTGTGAAACAGCCTTTGCGATTTTTAAGCTATATAACAACATTAGTACTCAGAAAAAGGATGCTTATCAGTGTGATTCATTATCATTTCGGGAAGTAAAACACTACGATTGCTTATAGTTTACATAACATTTATTGGTTAAATCATAAAATTCATTCTATTGTAGCTCGTTTCAATGCAATAATTGTGGCGTTATACACTCACGATGGAGTTCATAGAACGAAGCAGTAAAAATATGTGAACATGAAAAGAACAATCGTTTATTCATTCATTACTCTGTAGACAAGAAACTGCTGCGTTATTTGAATTGCTTGCTAATAAAGTAAATGGTATATTGGATACCTGGCATTCTTTCATCAATCCATGTTTTATTGGAATGTTCATTATTCTATTTATATTATAAAAGCGTAGATTTGTCAAATTGCAACAAAAAGAAGTGTTGTATTGAATGATCATTTTTTATAGCTTGTTGATATGCGTTTTCAAGTTGGATAGTTTCACGCTCTTAATCTCAACTGGATTTTCGATTTTTTTTTAAAATTAACAACAAAATTGATGATCTGCTATAGTTCCCTTGATATTGCTTTTATACAGACTGTTGGTACAGCGACTTGATGCTAGTTCTAAACCATTTAATGACCAAAATTTTATATGGAATAAATGTGCAGAATCGGCACACAGACATAACAATCCCAATCAGTCATACCGGGAGGACAGACCCGGTGTTACAATGATTCAGTTCACCTTTCTCCTGCCAGGCACTGGCGACGCAAAATACTAAATGAATAATAATATTTATTTTCTTCAAAACTCAAAAAAGAAAAGAAAAGAAAAAAAGGTTTTTCCTCACTCTACATCAGAGTGATTCAAACTGAGAAGAACGAAGCAGTAACAATATAAAGTGAACTTTAAAAGAACAGTCGTTTATTCATTCATTACTCTGTAGACAAGAAACTGCTGCCTTATTTGAAATGCTTGCTAATAAAGTAAATGGTATATTGGGTTTTTAATTGGAATTTTCATATCTATATCATAATAGCGTAGATTTGTCAAATTGCAGCAAAAAGAAGTGTTATATATTCATATCTATATCATAATAGCTTAGGTTTGTCAAATTGCAACAAAAAGAAGTGTTATATATTAATATCTATATCATAATAGCTTAGGTTTGTCAAATTGCAACAAAAAGAAGTGTTACATCGAAATTCAAAATTTATAGTAATTAAAGAAAAATCAACACCAGCATTCCGTGTTGGTGAAAAACACTGAGTGTTCTTTTTTGTTTTATGTGAATACCCACTTCCTGTGCAATGGTCTCATAGCAAAGCCTAATTTTTTGTACAAACAGCAATCGTATAGTTTTTTCAAAATGAGAAAGAATATGTATACCATTACATGAGGTTTTGAATCTGACATAATATGATTTGACGGCAAACAATATTGTGACACCCTCCAAAAGGAAATAGTATTATAACTCACAAGTCCCCCCCCCCCCCCCCCCCTACACACAGACACTCCCCAACGAACAGGTAGGCCGCTTGCTGGCATTTTTCCTAACTTCAACGCCATATCCGTTGAACTGATTGCAAGAAATAGCAACCTGAGAAGCGTAAAATGATACTGACCCCTCAAGCAATCTTTGCAAGCCACCCTTATCAACCTGAACATGCTGAATGTGCGAATCTGGAAAAAGAGTGTGGTAATTCGGAATTTTAATGCATTTTTGTAGTAGCCTATAGTTTAAACGCTTAGCATCTAAATTAAAAAAAAAAGTTTGCCTGGGCATGGCGTTATGATTATAACAACTTAAACAACGGCTGTGGGCGAGTTTATTCAGAGTACCGCTAAACAGAAATGTTCAACAAATATCTGTGATCTATCCAGAAAAGAGACCAGCTAGCTGAACTAACTTCTGACCACTATTGGTGATCTATCATGCGAAGTAGGGGGAAGCTAACCTTTAATACCTCAGCCACACCACCAAGCTGACTCCAGACAGACTCCACACCGAACGATTCTTGGTCATAGGCGTAATGTAACTTTTTTGTTCGGTCTGGCTTCCAGTCTGGCGTCGGTCTTGTTGGTGTGACTATGGTATAATGATAATGGAAGGTCCATTCTGACATGTGTTTGAATAAAACGGAGAAAATGAGGGAAAGCGATCAATGAAAGTTTGCTCAAATTCGGTTTGAGCATACAAAATTTATGAAATTATACACATAAAATTATTTCGCAACTGCTTTTTTTTGGAATAGTACTAAACCTAGAAAAAATGTGTAGGCGGAAATTATTCACGAAACCGTGAGTCATAAATCCTGTTCAATATTTACATAACTTTGTAATCCATTGTTCATGTGCTCCGAATATACTGCATAGCTTGTGGCACATAATTATTGATTCTCTGTATGAGCAGAAATGTAGTCTATAAATGAAGCATGTTTACTTTAATATAGGCGTACGAGGCGGGTTGGGGAGGCTAAGGGCTGCTACACCCTAGTGTATTTAAAGTGCCGATGTTCGGGCAATCACCACCTCATATTCATCCTCATATATGGGCTTCGAGATTAGAGTCCCGGAAAAATATCGACTGATTGGGTTAAGAAAAAGAAAGAAGAAGAAGAAGAAGAAGAAGAAAAAAAAAAAAGGGCTAAGCAGCCAAGTTTAAACCCCACCTTTATGAGTGTTAGTCCACTGATATTCGGAATATTAACCCATTGGCTACTGGAACCGGGTGGCTCTTGTGTTAATCCTATATGAATGAGAGAATTTAGTAGTCACCAGGTTAAGCATCAACCAACTCATTCCGTTCAGATTAGCATGATAACTAAATGACTGAACTAAAATCATATCATCATCAAGTAAATTCCATTTCATTTCATTCATTCTAACTACTTTTCCAGCGAATGTGCTCAAAATAAAGAAGTGGACACGTAGCGCTCGATAAAAGGATGGATCGCATTTGCCTGATCAAAACATTTTACTATATAACAATTTAGTTTAAGCAGAAAATAAATGAAACAATGGTGAATCAGGGAAATGTTTCCCCGCGTGAATCAAATGGAGAGGGGGAACGTGACATTAATTAAATGAAGACATATTTAGTTCATTTTGGTTTATTGATAAAAAACAATACCTTGAAAAAAACAGTCCGGAGACTGATACATACAAAGGTTACGAATTTACATAGATAGACAAAGGGAGACGGCGATGGAAAGAGAGGGAAAGAGAGGGAAAGAGAGACAGAGACAGAGACAGAGACAGAGACAGAGACAGAGACAGGGACAGAGAGAATGAAAATGGGCTTTTATCAAAACAATTGTATTAATAATCATGTATGATGAAGCAGACACAAAAATGTAACAAATTGACACAGATTAGTGGTGGGGAATACAATACAATGTGCGGGTTGAATGATTTTTTTTAATGGCTTGTTGATATACGTTTTCAAGTTGGATAGTTTCACGCTCTTAATCTCAATTGGATTTTCTTCTTTTTTTTTTGTTAACAAAATTAATGATCTATTATGGTTCCTTTGATATCGCTTTTATACAGACTGTTAGTACAGCGACTTGATGCTAGTTCTAAACCATTTAAATGACTAAAATGTACTATGTAATAAATGTGCAGAATCGGTACACAGACATATTTCAATCCGAATCAGTTATACCGGGAGGAGAGACCAAGTGTTACAGTGATTCAGTTCGCCCTTCTCCTTCCAGGCACAGGCAACGGCCAATACGTGATAAATAATAATATTTGTCATGTTTATTATCTTCAAAACCCCAAAACTCAAAAAGATAAATGGTTTTTCCTCACTCTACATCAGAGTGATTCAAACTGAGTGAAAACATTGCACTGATAAGACGGTCTGATTGATTGTTTTACTTGTTATTATACTTAATCATTTGAGTTACACTAAGTTACATACATCTATTTTACAATTATCTTGATACATTACATTGTTTAAAATCCACAATCATAAACTTGATTTGAATTTCAGGAAGCAAGACAAGCTTTCTTTTCGTCAGAAAAGGTGAAGCAATATCACAAATTGGGGTTCAAGCCGTCTTTTGCGCCGCCAAGGTGAATCCTTATTCTGTCATACTTCCTTTACATTCGCTCGATTGCGAAAGCCCACCTGGATTTCAGGTCCAAGGACGAATAAATAAAACAGTGAAGTAAATCAACCGCTGCTCTCATATTACAAATATTTTTGTTCTGTTAATTACCTAATGCAAATAGATTGTACAGTACTTGTATTCGTTCAATCTTATTATCACTATTATGTTTTTTTGAAAGCGCGGCAACATATTTAATTTATTGGTAGATATATCTGGAGTTCCCCGATGATATCATTAACCATACTGTAAACTATCAAAGCTGTGAACAAACACGGAATTAATTTATATTTATTTACCATTAAATGAAGGTCATTGTAGATTACACGAAATAAAATTTGGTTTCATCGTATTTACTTTGCTAATTATGTCAATATGCATAGAGTTTCATATTTTCCACAATACCCTATTCAAACGTAAACAGTTTAGTCCAAGAGTCTTTTAGTTGAGTTATTTTCGAATGGTTGGCGTCCATGGAAAGCGCTCGTCATTGTATATATACTTTGACTATGTTGACATGGGAAAATGAACTATGTTTTTCCCCTCTTAGGAATGAAACGGGTCGTGATTCGTGTTTGCAATGAAAAAAATAATTTGGTTCTGACTGCAACATAATGACATTAAGTTCTTATTGCGCGTACTATAACGATCACTACATTTTCGAATATCTAAATTTTGGTTTTGTACGTAACTCTCATCATCATCATCATCATCATCATCATCATCGAACCGTCGTTTTGATTAACAGGTATATTATTTCACCGTTTAATGTCGCGATTTCAATTTTGTTTATATATTGTCTGTATGAAAATAGTTCACTTGGCTTCCCCTTTACCAATCGTAATCTGAATCTGAGTGTTCAGAATTTTTGTTTCATATGCTCATTACGTGACTGTCCATTTAAGGGGAAACACAATTATGTTAGGTGCTCAGATCACTTTCATTATCAAATATCTTGACCAACATTTGTCCTTTTACTCCTAGTGGCTTGGCAGAAGGAAAATGAAGAATAATTATGGACAACCCGCTTCGGTTGTCCAGTTTCTCCTCATTCTCTGGATGTCATCCCTCATCCATGGTGCGGTTGGAGGTAAGTAAATAAACATAACACAGGCTAAAAATTTGCGCTTATTTGGGATATGCCTATCCATCGGACATGTCAAACTGGGTGAATAGGAACTATGAGGGTGAACAGGGACAAATACGATGGAGATTCTTTACACTTCTTTTATTGCAATGTCGTCCTACGACATTGCCTTGTTTTCGTTCACGTTCTGCATAAAAAAAAAAAAAAATCTTTTTCTTCTTCTTCTTCCACCCAATTCCTATTTGTTTTGCACGTAGTGCTTGTCGTCACTGTTTAGGTACTTTCCTGATGTCCATTTCCTTTCAAATTTCATATGCATGTTCCTTGCCATGTCATCTTGATCACTGAACTCTTCATGTTTCGAAATCACTCATGCATGACCTCCAGGCGCCATTTTGTCAATTTTCATGCCATTTTCATGCCATTTTCATGCCATTCGTTCTCCTGGCCTATCTCCACTATCCTACATCCTACAGACTTCTAACAAATTCCTCTAGATCGTCCAAGAGTTGCTCTTTACATAACCATAAAATTATTATACAAAAAAAAAATCCATCTTCATACTCTAAATTTAAGTCCGAAATCGGCCATGTGGGAAAAACCCTAAATTTCTTGAAATATTCACTTCTGAAAATAAAAAAAAATGCCATAACTTCCTCATATCAATTCATTTTTGTCTCAAATTTAGACTGTGGCTTTATCTTGTCATTGCACACATTCCTGCTAAATTTCATGCTTCAGTGATTCCCTATAATATAATTAGCGCCCTCTAAAGTTTCAAAAATGGCTATTTTCTTGTGGCCGTATCTCCTTCATGCTTGGATAAACCCGTACCCTTTTTTGGATTTAGATACTTCAAGATATACCCTTTTTAGGCAAATAAAAAAAAATATACCTTATCACTGACCGACTTTGCGAAAATTGCTCGTCAAAATCACGATATTTACGGAAATGCCGAAACCACTTCAACTTGCTCTAATTTTGCGACCCTTTAATCTACGTCTTTGAAATTTGGTGGGTATGTGTATTTATGTATTTGTCAACTGTCAGCCAAATTTTATAAAAAAACTGATGACGTCATCGCAAAGTTATTGCGGAAAAACCTCAATTTACACTGCATTACATATTGTTGAATAATATGGATATTTTAAATGGCGCCCTAACGACAGTCGTCTTAAAATGACCGCAATGAACTTCCCTTCTCGGGGATACCAAACACGGTATATGGTCTGACAGAAAATTTTCAGTAAATTGCGATTTAAGTCAGGTCATAATACGGATCCTTCGGAGTTTCCGCCCATGCATTACACGTATTGTCTATGGGGCAAATCGGGATCCCAACTTTGGCCCCCTGAACGATCTTTATTTTTCTTGAAATTTTCCAGGCACATTCTTTGAGGCAAAATGAAGAGAATCTCGAAGCCGGATTTCAAGCGTGACATTTTAGACGCCATTTTGTTCTATAAATTATCATGCATCACACGCTTGGATAGGATTGTCATAAAAGTATGAAAGTGGTCCCAAAATGACGGCCATGAAATGCTCTTACGTATGATACCAAATACGGCACATAAAGAACAAAAAACAGCCCAGTTATTAGCAAATAAACCCATTTCAGTCTTCAATACAATTCTACGCAAAGCCGATGTGGCCTGGTATACTATGCGTCACATATAGTGTGGAAGCCACGAGGCCAGAGGCTATGGAAAGGCATTTTATCCTTCTACCTTTCCCTATGTTATTCTTTGTCATCTTGTCTTTCTATGTTTTACCCTACTGTCATTGTTCTATAATCTTTGATTTCTTCCTTTCCTTATGTTAAATACCGCACAACCCCAAAGTGCCGTGCGTAGTTTACTATGCTTCATTGTTTTGAGGCCATGTGGACTGGAGCGTGTGGAAAGCCATTTGGGTTAGGGCGTGCGCCACCATCATCGTCATCACCATCATCATCATCATCATCATCATCACCATCATCATCACCATTATCTTTATCACAATCATCATTATATCATCGTCATTACCATTATCATCATCACCATCATCATCATCATTTTATCATTATCGATCTTTATCATCATCACCATTATTATATCATCACAATCATCAACACCATCATCATCATCATCATCATCAACACCACCATCATCATCATCAACACCACCATTACCATCATCACCATTATCATCATTCTTTGTTTTTTGTTCTTTTTCCTTGTTTTCATTTTTCTATCATCTCCTAATTTAACAGTATGCATTATTTTCTCCCATCTTAAACAAAAACAATTTTTTTTTGCCAGCCCTCAAAAAGTCGCTCAGTGTGTGTGTGTGTGTGTGTGTGTGTGTGTTAGGGTGGGGGGTTATGGGTCCGGTTTCCCTCCATAATTTTCTGACAAGCAAAAAAAAAAAAAAAAAAAAGTTTTCCGTTCTAAAGGGGGGGGGGGGCACAATGCATAATTTTCTTTCAAGGGGGGGGGGGGGGGTGGTACGGGCCGGGATTCCCCCCCTAAATCCGCCACTGTCCAAGCTTTTCATAAGAAAGCATTTCAGCATTTTTAACCAAAAAAGCCTTCCAGTTGGCGCTAGTGAGTTTTGATATCGTAACCTAAATCGACCCATGTGCAGTCACCTGTGAAGACTTGCCCAACAAAGGTGTTACCAAAAGAAGCGGGAAAGTTGTTTTTACTGGTATACACTTTTTAAAAAATCGTTGAAATTACTCAAAAAACGTTCTTAAACAAATTGTCTTGATTATTCAAAGTATTTGTAAGAGGGAATTTTAAAGTAGAATTTACTTATTGTGCTTAATAAATTTTTACGATAAAATGATCGCTTTACCGACATTGGTATGTAGAATGTCTGAACTCTTCCAATTTGATATTTTAAACAAAAAAATGCTTCTGATTTAAAAAAAATATATGTCTGTAAATTTGGTGACATTTTGGATTATTCTGACATAAATCCTAAGAACCACTGAACAGAATTATTGAAATATCTAATGTTCTCGTTATTGTCATTATGTATTTCGTTCGCAAAAAAACTAAAAATGGCATTGTACAGATGAGAAACGGTGGTGAATCACAACAACAGAATATTCTGAAATATCAGTGATTTTGTTATCACTTATATAAAGCAATCGCTCTTGATAGACAGCATTACACTAGCTCGCTTCGCTCGCTCGAATATCCTTGGCACAATGTCATACCAATCTTGCTTTTTAAGACAAAAGTGTCGAGGAAATAATGATTATGGTGGTGGTGGTGATGACAATAATGGTGACGATTATGATAACGATGACTATCATCATCATAATCATGATAATAAAAACATGGGACAAACTAAGTGTAAGAATGCTACTATTTTGTATTAGTTTATTGCATAAAAATGCAACACTTTTCAATTGTTTGTTGTTTAAAAACTAGAGTGTGAATATAGATTTATTAACATGGTGTGGTAGAGTAACCCTTTTTGATTATTTTGATACCATTTTTGATGGACGCTATTCAACTGATGACATTATAGGGGCAGTGACTGTGACCGAGTTTAAGGCCAAGTCCACACTAATATCAAGTTGATTTGAATAAATAGAGTAAAAATAAACAAGCATAACAGTGAAAATTTCACTGAAATCGGATGTAAAATAGGAAAGTTACGGCATTTTGAAGTTTTGCATTATTTCATGAAACAGTGATATGCATAACATGGGCGGTATGCAAATGAGTGAACGGATGATGTCACACACTCACTGTATTTTATTGTATGAAATTTCAAATATTTCAATTTTTATGCATGTGATAATAAAGAATCTCTCCCTTGTATCAAAATAAGTTACAATAATGATGATTTTGCATGTTCCATAAGGAGTCAAACCATGTTTTACATCATTGAAGCAAAAAATTGAAATATATGATATTTCATATAATAAAATACATAAGGAAAAGTGAGTGTGTGACATCATCGATTCACTCATTTGCATACCACCCATGTTATGCATATCACTTTTCAAGAAATAATGCAAAACTTCAAAATGCAGTAACGTTCTTATTTTACATCCGATTTCAATAATTTTTTTTTTTACTGTTATGCTTGTTTAATTTTACTCTATTTATTCAAATCAACTTAATATTAATTTGGACTTGAACTTTAAAACCGTCTTGCGCCAGCTTGTATTATGGTTATTAAAAAAAATAGAAATTTACAGAAAACAACAAATGGCATAAACTGACAAAGTGTAAATGTATCTCAAGCTTTCAATTCTGCTTGCACGCCTTGCATTTTAATGGTAATAGCATAATGTGCTATGCTCAAGTGACCATACTTTATCTGATGATGAACTTTCCATTACCATGAAACGATGCAAAAGAAATTAGGATGTTACACCTTTCCAACTTAGCAACGTCTTGCTAAAGTTGGCACCCAGTAGTTTTTTAACCGGTCTCTTTATTTGTCCCGTGTTTAGTCATTCATAGAAAGATGGTCCACCAAAATGGTATTTAAAAAAAGAAGAGAGGATTACTTTACCAAACCATGCCACAAACATTAATATTCGCACTCTAATTTGTAAAGATTGAAGAATTGAAAAGTGTTGCGTTTTTATTGACTCACACGATATTACTACTATCACCACCATCACTAAAATGTGGATGTATGGTACGTCTAGACGATTTGGATTGCGCTTGACCTGACTCGGATTTCTGTCGGTAAATTTGGCCTGCCTGCCCCCTCCTAATAATACGCTAATGTCAGAATGTAAAGACACCGAATATTATTTTTTGATGTTCACATGCAAAGTTTTGTTGTTATAAATGGAAGGTTGTCGGAATACAAGCAACAGCAAGAGAAGTGTTGACGATATAATTTTCCAAGTCGGCCTAAGGCTCATGCTGCTTATTCTTTGACACCAACCTTGTATTCTTTCATAGAAACAACCACGGCATGGACCTCTTCTTGGAGCATTTTCACTACTACCAGAAGTCCGACAACTGCTGAAATATCATCAGGTAAAAGTTGATTGACTATACTTTTTCAAACATGAGGACCTTACTTCCTTGATAAAGGGAATATATATATATATATATATATATATATATATATATATATATGTATATATATATATATATATATATATATATATATATATATGTATATATATATATATATATATATATTGTGAAATTTGGGGGAATAGATCTTTGAGTCATATAGAAAATTAGTTTTGGTACAGTTTTATTGAATTCGTTTATGATTATTTATGTTACTGCTTATTTGATATATGTATGCTCATCTGATTGTAATTCAAATCATTTTAATTGTATATATTTTTTTTGTATTTTCAGGGCCCCATGGAAGATCAACTTTTGTTGAATGGGCTACCGTAATGAAATATCAATAAATGAATAAAAATATTCATTTACTTATTTTTTATTTTTTTTATTTATATTTTTTTTTTACTTTGCTGGCAGTCTAATATTATACAACATATAACATGTAGTACGTGTGATACATTATATTCCTTGTGTTCACCGCCACTATATAATTTCATAATAACAAATTTAGTGCCTTTGTAAACAAAGACTGTATTTTTGACTGCATTGATGTTGTAACTCCTTGATATATACCATTATGATACGCAATTATGTACTGACGGAAAATGTCTCCGTTACGGATTAATAACTCGAATTCTTTCCCTTTATCAAAAATACACAGCCTAACCTAATTTGCAATTTTAAACCTCTGCATGTACTGTTGACTAGACGGCATATATTTTGAACCTCCTTCATGTATACTATATGCCAGCGTTAATGGTTTTCTGTTCTGACCAAATTTGTATTTGACCCTAAACCGCTATTTTGGTAGTCGCAATTGTTAATAGTTATTTGTTTTGTTTAATACCGAACAGATACTCAAAAATGTAGTCGAAAGTACACGAGGGTCCCAGATAATGTGTCAGTTAAATACTCCTTATGTGATGTTTGAACAAAACATTTTGAATAGGGGCATTAATTCGGTATTTGCAGATACATATAACGCTCAAACCGTCCCAAACAAAACCAAACATGACAAACATATCAAAACACAAATATACAGTTACACACACACACACGCGGGCGCGCGCGCGCAGGAAAATGAAAAAAAAAAATAATAAGAAAAGCCACACACACACACATTTATTTTTTTTCCTCACATGATGTACTCATCATAAGCAGGACAGACAGTTAACAAATATAGCTACAGAGGATCCACGATGACAAACTTTTACGCATATTATTTTCAAGATGGACTTTTGGATGTTGTGGAACAATTAACATCATCATCATATCATGATCGTTAAACACTTTAAAGCAGCAAGTAAAAAAAAAAAATAAAAATAAAAGAGTTTGACTAAGCAAATTGAATCAGAATATTGTTTCTTCATGTTTATTTACTCCAAATGAACACCATGATCTCTAGCTTGTTTGTGTGTGAATTTTGTGATGAGTACACAATGTGAGAAAAAAACTAAAATGTGTGTGCGGATTTTTCCCCCTTCATTTTCCTGAGTGTGGGTGTGTGCGTGTGTTTGTGAGTTTTGATATGTGTATCATATTTAATTTTGTTTGGGACCGTTTGAGCGTTATTATTATCTGCAAAGACCGAATTAATGCCCCTATTCAAAATGTTTTGTTCAACATCACAATCATAAGGAGTACGTTTGTGCAAGTTGATTTGTACACTCTCGCAAACAATGCCCCCTGTTCATCAAAGCGTAAACACATACCACACAAAAATGGTACCTAATGATGCGGGATGAGATACTTTTAAAAAAATATGTTTAATACTTTTGCGTTCATAACTGAATTTTAAACTAACTAGCAATTTTCTAAGTGTATACTTTTTTGTTGTTACACGGTATATGATCTTTCATTACAAAAACAACATTGATTTAGACAACATTTCCATATATCTATCTCGACAACTAGGGGCCTACTACTACCTGAAGTTGAAAACACAATTTCTAGGTGTGCACATTGATAGTTCTATGTCTGGGAAAAATATTATTCTTGAAACAGAAAGCAAAGTCTCTAAAAAACATTGGCATCATTTCTACACTGCGACATATTTTATAAAAAAACATTCTCCGTATGCTTTACAATTCTCTTATCCTACCATATCTATCATTATTGCAACCTAGCCTGGGGGAACTCTACAACCTCCAAATTACACAAATTGATCATTCTACAAAAGAAAATAATTGGTATAACTACAGGTACTGCTCCCCGTTGTCACATCGAACATTTGTTCAAACAATTTAACATACTAAAATTGACCTATAAAAAGAAACATCATCAAAGCTTATTTAGATACAGATGTACAAATAATTTATTTCCTGATGAATTTTTGTAACCTCTTTCATTGAAATTCTACTATTCATAAAATTAATACGAAACCAGACAAGCAATTTACACCCATCTATCCAAGCATAGAACCTTATTATTCCAAAACAATAGCCGGTACTCGGGACCTAAGCTTGGAATGTTATCTCAGACACAATAAAAAACTCCTCATTTCTTGCCAACTTCTCAAGAAGGATGAAAAAAAAAAAAAAAAAAAAACAACATTTCATTTCATCTTACAAATAATATGGTTTAAGGCACTGCCCCAACCACCATGGGATCTATTTTCTCCCTTTCTTCTCTCTGTTTCTTCGTGAATATTTCTCTTTTCCGTACGCCTTTTATTTGCACCTCCATGCTTCCAAGCTCAGCGGTCTAGGAATGTTATTTCCCCCCTTTTTGTATGTAGTTATTTCCTTTTTATTATTTATTATGTACTTTTATTATGTACTAAGGGCACCCTCGCCCAAAGCTTTTGCTTTTAGAGGTGTGTCCTCCAAATATTTATGTACCACATGAATGTATATTTAGTAATAATTTTGTTGAAAATACATGTATATTATTTTGTTCATTTATTACTCTGTACACTTACCTTGAAAAGTTGGATATAAATGTCATTAAACTGAAAAAAAAATAGCAACAGCAATAGCTGCGCTGCTATATTTCACGTCAGTTAAAATTTTGCTAGGACTTCAATTTAGTCAAAGCCAGCACTTGTCTTTTGTAAACATTTAACATCTGTAATCTCTATTGCTTGCTTTGCTATGATTACTTATTAATTGATGAACAGATCTTTATTTAGTATGGCAATACTCAAATTATGCTCCCATCTTGAATTTCATGTTATTGTATCTTTATTTCAATTCCTATAGAAGGGGTGCGAGGTCCTTAATTCAGTAAAAAAAAAATCTTTTACTTTATAAGAATGATTATGATATAAGAATCGAACAGATCTGTTTGATTTCTATCAATATTTCTAGTAGAAATATGTTTATTATGTAGCAACCGTCTATGGCACCATAAAGAAATCACTGTGTTATTCCTGTCAATGAACATGCATTGACTGTTACTTAATTACCTTCTTTTTAAAGAAACGGTATCTGAGAGCATGACGTCAAGTGACAGACCAACAACAGTCACCACAATATCAGATGAAACTCCGTCAGGTGACAAATCTTTAAAAGAAATCGGAATATTAAATACTTTTATCCTCACTTTTGTTTCTGTTGTTTTTTCTTTTAATTCATGTTTTCTGTTCAAGGAAATTTTATCAAATTTAATTGAATTCAAGAAATGTGGATATTGTCAAAGTCATGCCCACCATGCTTATTCCTTTACGTCGTGACTTTGAAGATGTTTTATCTAGCAAATTGGCTACCAATTAAAGTAAGGAAAACTGCTAAAACTTCGTCAGATGACTGTAGTACGGTTCCAGATCATGCTACATCAATTTAGAGAAAAAGTCAAAATTGTCATTTATGCCTGAAGGTACCCATTTCCGGTAATACAGATGACACATCAAAAAGAGTTGAAATTCCTAGTTCTTTCATAAATTCGAAAAAAATAATGAGCAATGGTTTACTAAAAATTGTGTTTATTATCCCGTTAGACAGTGGTATAGGACAAAGTATCAGTGGAACTAATTAATCAAAATAGGGAATTAAAAGTCTTGTTTTTCTTGGAACTATTTAAAAACTTAACTCTTCATTTTAAGTGCCACCAGTAAAAACAAATATGATGCAAGGTTGGCTAACACTGGCCTTTTTAAAGCTTTTTCCCTTTTCACTGACGATTCATTGGAAATTTGACATTCATGAACAGATCATTCTATGTACAATTGTCATATTTCAGCAGAAATGACATCTGAGAGCTGGAATACCGGTGACACACCTACCACCAGAACAACGACGGTTCTTCAAAGTGCGTCCGGTGAAGACTTTTTCATTTATGTATTTATTTTAGGGGGCGGGGGAGAATGAATTAACTGTATCATTTTAGACGTGCTGTTCCACGCTGTCCCTCCATCCACCTCTCAATAATTAGTACACAATACTTATCTTTTCTGATTATGTGGCTAAAATAATGTAGCTTCCTCTCTTTATTATTATTTCTGCAATATCGGTCAACAGGTCAAGTCCCATTTTCTTTCAGAACCTAGTTGTTGTTTCTCTTATCTTGCAAGGAGACCCTTAGGAACCGTTTATAATATAACCATCTATATCTGAAAGGCATCACCGTGTTCTGTGTTAGCCATTCCACTAAAAATAATTCACGAATACTAAATAACCTACGAATCTTTTATTTTTTCAAAAGAAACGGTATCTGAGAGTGTGACTTCAAGTGATACTCCAACTACCAGCACAGCGTCATCTGATGAAACTCTGTCAGGTGAAAATATTTTTTTTATATATTTACTTTGATCCTCACTTTTTTTCATCCAAATTAATTACTTTAACCGTATTTGGAATTCAATTGAAAAAAAAAAATGTGGATAGTTGTAGTATAGTCTAGGACCTCATTCATACCCACATCGCTAGAGCGGTCTAACTAAGGGCGATCTTATTGAGACTGCTCTAACGTGGGCGTAAAGACACAACCGGTCCAGGAAGTGGCCCTCTGGACCGATCATGAAGACCACGTCGGGCATGTGGTCTCGAGGAGTGGGTCCAATTCCTACAGCGGTCTAACGTGCAATGTGAAGACGAAAGCTTTCTGAAAGCGGACTTCAACAGGAAGTGCGCGCGCGCTCTCGCGTGTGTGTTTGAAAGTCTGGGGAAGGTATAAAGGAGTTTTGGGAGAAAAACAAAGAATATGGGAAATGGTAGAAATGGAAGATGACAGGTGAAAAATAATGGAAAGCATAGTAACAAATGTGATAAGAGAAGATAATAGACGGATGAAAACAAAGAAAACATAAGAAAAGATAGAAAGAGAAAATAATAGAATAACGCTAGTCATGATGAGTTTCACATTTTCGACCTTTTATTTCAGATCATCTTCGGAAACTAAAACATAAGTGAGCATGAACTGTTCATATATAGTCTGAAAGTTTGACATCAAGTGAACTCAGTCAGATCAATTACAAACAGAAAAAAGGAATGAGATTAAAAGTTACAGAGGAGAGTGATTGAGAAGTATATCAACATATGGAATATTAAATGGGATCAACAAATTGATTACAGTGCATTGTAACAGTTTTGAACCTTGGAATCGATGAATAGCTTGGGTTCGTTTTCTTGTTAGTGGAGCACAACATTTGTGCAGTGACTAATGTAGACTAACTTTAGAATATGAATGCAAAAATAACTTTCTTCTCTGGAATGGGTACTCTTCACTTATTGCAAAGAATGTTTTGTCTAAACTGAAGCAAACATTTGTAAATGGCAAAAACACAAGACTTAGAATGATTGATAAAGATGTCCCCCAAATATTCGTCAGATTACCATATATTGGTAAATAGGATGAACAATTAGTCAAACGAGAATAAAGAAAATTAAGCGATTACTTAATGCACCAGTTCGTTACATTGTCTTATATAACACTTGTAAAGTATCAATGTTTACCTCTGAGAAAGACTTAATTCCTAAAGAACTACGTAGTTTTGTTGTATATGAATTTCGTTTCCCTGGTTGTTCTAACTCATACATAGCCAAAACAGAACGACCATTGTTAACTAGGTTGCAAGAACATGCAACATATTTTAGTAGTGAATTTTTCAATCACATAACTACATGTGATGGTTTTCAATACCGCAAGTCATTATTTGAATTACTAAATTGTTTCTTATAAAATGAAGACAGTCATTGCTCTCTATGTGGATTATTGTTAATGAATACAAATGTATTGAACAAAGCACAACATTGGAAGATCCTTCTTTATAACGAATCTTTTGCTATCAGGAAAAACCACCCATCGGTTAACACTGGCATCAAAGCTTCCAAAGAACTCCAAATATTCTAAACTACCGAGTATTATGATGTTACATGTATATTCGTTTAATATTATGTACACTGCACATGCAGTGCCCATTACACACTCTTTGTAGAAGATGTACTTGCGTTCTTTTATTACCCATAATTCACAGTCATAAGTGGTTTTGCATAATTGCTTATCACTGATGATTGTTCTTTGCAGATTTGAATGTACCTTAAAATTTATTCATTTCCTTTATTTCCTTTATTTATTTTCTGTCAATGATGCTTTTACACTTGTATTTTTCTACATCCACTTCAAGACAATGAACTGCATAACATTGATCTTTAAGTTAAGACAGTGAACTTATGTTCATGACAGTAGTGTTTATTATTCTCTCGTTATGACTCCCTTATTCAGTTTCACTCTACATACGTTGTCCTCCCTTAATTACTTTTTCCAGTTACTTGAAGTCCTATAACCTACTCTTCACTAGTATACCCTATACAAATAGATTGTCTTTTGCTTTCACTTTGTATACAATATATTTATCCCCTAATTAACATTCTTACTGTAATCAATTTGTTGATCCCATTTAACATTCCATGTGTTGGTATACTTCTCAATCACTCTCCTTCGTAACTTTTATGTCATTCCTTTTCTGTTTTCAATTTATCTGAGTGAGTTCACTTGATGTCAAACTTTCAGACTATAAACATTTCATGCTCACTTATGTTTTAGTTCCTGAAGATGATCTGAAATAAAAGGTTGAAAATTTGAAAATCATCATGATTCTGATCGGAGTATTATTTCTAGCACTATACTTTCATATCTTCTGTGGTAATAATGGATTGATGATAGAATAATAAATGTTAGAAATGGAAGATGACAGGTGAAAAATAAAGGAAAACATAGTAAAACATGTGATAAGACAAGATGATAGAAGGATGAAAACAAATAAAATCACAAGGAAAGATATATATAATGATAAAGACAAAGAAAAATACAAGGAAGGTTAAAAAGACAAGACGAAATAATGATTAAAACAAAGAAAACATGAAGAGAAAATGATAGAATAAGGAAAACAAGGAAATACATAAGAAACAGTAAAAAGAGAAGTCGATAGAATGATTAAAACAGAGAAAAACATAAGACGATAGAATGATTAAAACAAAGCAAAATCATAAGAAAGAGAATATCACAGAATGATGAAAACAATGAAAACCTTGAGGAAAGATCCAAATGTAGAAAGAAGAAAATGATAGAATTCAAATGTTGGCGAGCATTTCCATCTTGTAGAGTCAAATTAAAACAAGTAAAAACAAAAACAAAAAACAAAAAACAAAACAAAACAAAACCCAATGGCGAGAAACTTTTGAATGCAGTCCTGAGACTACAGTTGACAATCTTCCTCATTGTTGCTCATTCTTTGTTTTCATTGTTGAACACGAATGTCTTACTGATGCACATGTTCATTAACATTTAAATTGCTACTTGCTCTATTTTTGCAATTTTCTTAATCAGACCTTCTAACGGTTAAATGAATTTGCCCATCCAGGCGATAATCCCAGATCTACCACTGTTCAATAGCATATCATAATTTCATCAGCCAATAATCTCGTACCACACAACTTGATCTTAATTTATGTTGGTTGAGTATTAACTTCTTTTTTAATTTGATATATATTTCATTATATTTCATGGACGGTTTATAAAAAAAAAATGAACAACAAAGAGTGTCCTTTTCCCTTTTTTTTTTTTTTTTTTTTTGCTGAGTATGTCATTTTCATCTGTTCTTGAGTATTAGATCAATATCTATTGTTACTCAGAAAATGATTTTAAGAAATTAAATAGTATTGCATTTAACAGTATGATAACACAATAGGCGGATCAAAAAACTCTTGATTTCGATTCTATCATCGAATGCTCATGATTTTGAGCAGTGGCGGATTGGGGGAAAGGGAGGGGGTGATTATCAAACTGTTGTGAAATTTGACAACTATATTTTCTATTTGCCATTTTGGGGTAGGGGCGGGGGCGAAGTCAGATATTAATTTGGTGGAGGTGTCGTGGTATAGTGGTTCATTCACTTGACTCTCAATCCAAGGGTTGAGGGTTCGAATCCCAGCCCGGCACTAGCGTCTTTTGGCAAGACATTAATCCACGTTTGCCACTCTCCACCCAGGTGTTAAATGGGTACCTGGCAGGATCTATTCCTTGAAATGCACTGTGCGCTGATTGCTGCCAGAGCTAAAGCCAGGGTAATAATATCCTAACCCTTTGGCAGCGCGTAGAGACGTTATTTTCATAATATGATATGCGCTATACAAGAACGTATATTATTATTATTATCATCATCATACTTGTCGAGCGGTCAAATAATCCCAGATCTGCCACTGTTCAATAGCATATCATAATTTCATCAGCCAATAATCTCGTACCACACAAGTCCATAATGTAAACGGAACAGCGTTATCACTTAGAATAGATGCTTGACATTGGCTTCCAAAAATTTCCCTGTCGGTATTCAAGGGTAGCTATATTTTAATATTGTAAAATATTGTAATGCTGAATTATTGTGTATCGCTATTTATGTTTTTTTTTTTTTTTTTTTTTTTTTTTTTTTTTGGGGGGGGGGGGGGTATCTTAAACAGAAACAACAGAAAACCCAAATTCTAGCGACTTAACAACCATCCGGAATACCATGACTGATGAAACCCTGTCAGGTAAACAAATTTCTGAATATTAATATTTCTTCTCATTTTTTTTTTTTTTTGCTTTTCACATCAGAATTATATTATTTTCCAAATGGATTTAGAATGCAATCAAAAGTAAAAACAACAACAACAATATTTTTAAAGCCATGGCCAATGCTCGTACACATTTCAGTACTTTTCTCACAATTTTACATTTTTTATAAAAGCAAAAACACCTTCTACCCTCACTTCTAGCGTCTTCCCGTCAACCGAAATATCGACAAATAATAGACTGTATCGGGTGAGCATTATGTGACTGAACAGACGTATTTCTCTGTTTAAAATGCCCGCTAAATAGTTCCTTGTAACATAAGGAGAGACAGAAAGAGAGAAAGAGAGAAAGAGGAGTAATCAATTTTTAGTGTTATATAAATTAAGACATACATGTACAAAAATACTTACATATATGTTGTTTTCACGACTGTTTTTGAGTATCGGATCAATTGTTACTCCGATAACAATTGAAATACAACTATTGATATTGCATTCATTAGTATGATAACACAATATACGGATCAAACCTCTTGATTTCCATTCCATCATCAAATACATAAGATTTTCGGCAGAGGCGGATCGAGTAAAGGGCTGGGGGGGGGGGGGGGTGGATATAATGCTGTTTTTAAATTTGAGAACTTTTTTGTTTTTGACTTTTTCGGGCGGGGGTGATGTCAGATATTTCCAGGAACACATCATACTTTATGAGGCGCTCAGAGAATTCCGTGTCTGCCCCTTTTCAGTAGAATATCTTAATGACATAAGCCAATTATCTAGGGCCATACAAGTTTGAAATGCATAGGTATTACCATTACTACATAGATGAGTGACAGTCTCACTTCAAAAAATTCATGTTAGGGTTCTGAATAATAATATTCATTCTGTCATTATTATTATCTTTTTTTTGGGGGGGGGGGGTCTCTTGCTCATCAGAAGTACAGTATTTTGAAAAGAGAAGGTAGAATGCAATCAAAAGTGAAAAAAATAAAACAACGACAATTTTTTTTCAAAGCCATGGCCAATGGTCGCACAAATTTGTATTACCTTCTTAACAATTTTACATCTGTTTTTTTTTTCTTTTTTTTTTAATAGAAACAACAACACCTACCATCTTCACTTCTAGTGGCATCCCGTCAACCGGAATTTCGACAACTACTGGCACTGTGTCGGGTGAGCATTATGAAACTGAACAGATGTATCTTTCTGTTTTAAATGCCCACGAAATAGTTCCTTCTAACAGAAGGAGAGATAGAAAGAAAGAGAGAGAGAGAGAGAGAGAGCAAAAAACAAACAAAACAAAGCAACACCAAAACAAGAGGAATAATCAATTTTTTAGTTTTAATAAAGACATATATGTACAACAATACTTACATATATGTTGTTTTCAAAATGTTTTTGAGTATCGGATCAATTGTTACTTCGAAAACGATTGAAATGCAATTATTGATATTGCATTCATTAGTATAATAACACAATAATTATACGGATCAAACCTCTTGATTTCCATTCCATCATGAAATACATAAGATTTTCGGCAGAGGCGGATCGAGAAAGTGAAGGGGGGGGGGGGTTAAATAATTATAGTACTGTTTCTGAATTTGAGAACTTTTTAGTTAAAAATTTTCAGTACCTTCTTAACAATTTAACTTTTTTTTTTAATAGAAGCAACAGCACCTTCCACCTTCACTTCTAGCGGCTTCCCGTCAACTGGAATTTCGACAACAATTGGCACTGTGTCGGGTGAGCATTATGAAATTGAACAGATGTATCTTTCTGTTAAAAATGCCCGCGAAATAGTTCCTACTAACAGAAGGAGAGATAGAAAGAAAGAGTGGGGGGAAAAAACCAAAAAAAAAAAAACAAAACAAAAAAAAAAAAAAACAAAAACAAACAAACAAGTAGAGTAATCAATTTTTAGTGTTAATTAAGACATATGTACAAAAATACTTACATAAGTTGTTTTCACAACTGTTTTTTAATATCAGATCAATTGTTACTCCGAAAACGATTGAAATGCAATAATTGATATTGCATTCATTAGTATTATAGCACAATATACGGATCAAACCTCTTGATTTCCATTCCATCATGAAATACATAAGATTTTCGGCAGAGGCGGATCGAGTAAAGGGCTGGGGGAGGGTGAATATAATACTGTTTTTAAATTTGTTAATTTTTTTGTTTTTAAATCTTTAGTACCTCTTTAACAATTTAACTTTTTTTAAATAGAAGCAACAGCACATTCCACCTTCACTTCTAGCGGCTTCCCGTCAACTGGAATTTCGACAACTATTGGCACTGTGTCGGGTGAGCATTATGTGACTGAATAGATGTATCTTTCTGTTAAAAATGCCCGCGAAATAGTTCCTTCTAACAGAAGGAGAGATAGAAAGAAAGAGAGAGAGAGAGAGAGAGAGAGAGAGAGAGAGAGCAAAAAACGAACAAAACAGAGCAACAACAAAACAAGAGGAGTAATCAATTTTTTAGTTTTAATAAAGACATATATGTACAAAAATACTTACATAAGTTGTTTTCACAACTGTTTTTGAGTATCAGATCAATTGTTACTCCGAAAACGATTGAAATGCAATAATTGATATTGCATTCATTAGTATAATAACACAATAATTATACGGATCAAACCTCTTGATTTCCATTCCATCATGTTCCATCATCAAATACATAAGATTTTTCGGCAGAGGTGCATCGATAAAGGGCTGGGGGGGGGGGGGGGGGGTGAATATAATACTGTTTTTAAATTTCAGAACTTTTTTTGTTTTTAACTTCTTCAGTACCTACTGAACAATTTAACTTGTTTTTTTTAAATAGAAGCAACAGCACCTTCCACCTTCACTTCTAGCGGCTTCCCGTCAACGGGAATTTCGACAACTACTGGCACTGTGTCGGGTGAGCATTATGAAACTGAACAGATGTATCTTTCTATTTTAAATGCCCCCGAAATAGTTCCTTCTAACAGAAGGACAGATAGAAAGAAAGAGAAAGAGAGAGAGAGAGAGCAAAAAAACAAACAAAACAAAACAACAACAAAACAAGAGGAGTAATCAATGTTTAGTGTTAACAAAGACATATATATGTACAAAAATACTTAACCCATTGCCCACGGGAACCGGGTAGTCCCTGTACTAAGCATATGGGAAGTAAAGAATTCAGTAGTCAAATTAAGGGTTAATATATGTTGTGTTCACAACTGTTTTTGAGTATCGGATCAATTGTTACTCCGAAAATAATTGAAATGCAATTATTGATAATGCATTCATAAGTATAATAACACAATATACGGATCAAACCTCTTGATTTCCATTCCATCATCAAATACATAAGATTTTAGGCAAAGGCGGATCGAGTATGGGGGGGGGGGGGGTGAATAATTATAATACTGTTTCTGAATTTGAGAACTTTTTAGTTTTTTAATTTTCAGTACCTTCTTAACAATTTAACTTTTTTTTTTAATAGAAGAAACAGCACCTTCCACCTTCACTTCTAGCGGCTTCCCGTCAACTGGAATTTCGACAACTATTGGCACTGTGTCGGGTGAGCATTATGAAATTGAACAGATGTATCTTTCTGTTAAAAATGCCCGCGAAATAGTTCCTACTAACAGAAGGAGAGATAGAAAGAAAGAGTGGGGGAAAAAAACAAAAAACAAAAAACAAAAAACAAAACAAACAAACAAGTAGAGTAATCAATTTTTAGTGTTAATTAAGACAAATATGTACAAAAATACTTACATAAGTTGTTTTCACAACTGTTTTTGAGTATCAGATCAATTGTTACTCCGAAAACGATTGAAATGCAATAATTGATATTGCATTCATTAGTATAATAGCACAATATACGGATCAAACCTCTTGATTTCCATTCCATCATGAAATGCATAAGATTTTCGGCAGAGGCGGATCGAGTAAAGGGCTGGGGGAGGGGGGGGGGTGAATATAATACTGTTTTTAAATTTGTTAATTTTTTTTGTTTTTAAATCTTTAGTACCTCTTTAACAATTTAACTTTTTTTAAATAGAAGCAACAGCACATTCCACCTTCACTTCTAGCGGCTTCCCGTCAACTGGAATTTCGACAACTATTGGCACTGTGTCGGGTGAGCATTATGTGACTGAATAGATGTATCTTTCTGTTAAAAAATGCCCGCGAAATAGTTCCTTCTAACAGAAGGAGAGATAGAAAGAAAGATAGAGAGAGAGAGAGAGAGAGAACAAAAAACAAAACAAAGCAACAACAAAACAACAGGAGTAATCAATGTTTTAGTTTTAATTAAGACATATATGTACAACAGTACTTACATATATGTTGTTTTCACAACTGTTTTTGAGTATCAGATCAATTGTTACTCCGAAAACGATTGAAATGCAATTATTGATATTGCATTCATAGGTATAATAGCACAATATACGGATCAAACGTCTTGATTTCCATTCCATCATGAAATACATAAGATTTTCGGCAGAAGCGGATCGTGTGACTGAATAGATGTATCTTTCTGTTAAAAATGCCCGCGAAATAGTTGCTACTAACAGAAGGAAAGATAGAAAGAAAGAGTGGGGGGGGGGGGGGAACCAAAAAAACATACAAAACAAACAAACAAGTAGAGTAATCAATTTTTAGTGTTAATTAAGACATATATCTACAAAAATACTTACATATATGTTGTTTTCACAACTGTTTTTGAGTATCAGATCAATCGTTACTCCGAAAACGATTGAAATGCAATAATTGATATTGCATTCATTAGAATAATAACACAATATACGGATCAAACCTCTTGATTTCCATTCCATCATGTTCCATCATCAAATACATAAGATTTTTCGGCAGAGGTGGATCGATAAAGGGCTGGGGGGGGGGGGTATATAATACTGTTTTTAAATTTGTTAATTTTTTTGTTTTTAAATTTTTAGTACCTCCTTAACAATTTAACTTTTTTTAAATAGAAGCAACAGCACCTTCCACCTTCACTTCTAGCGGCTTCCCGTCAACTGGAATTTCGACAACTATTGGCACTGTGTCGGGTGAGCATTATGTGACTGAATAGATGTATCTTTCTGTTAAAAATGCCCGCGAAATAGTTCCTACTAACAGAAGGAGAGATAGAAAGAAAGAGAGAGAGAGAGAGAGCAAAAAACAAACAAAACAAAGCAACAACAAAACAAGAGGAGTAATCAATTTTTTTAGTTTTAATAAAGACATATATGTACAACAATACTTACATATATGTTGTGTTCACAACTGTTTTTGAGTATCGGATGAATTGTTACTTCGAAAACGATTGAAATGCAATTATTGATATTGCATTCATAGGTACAATAGCACAATATACGGATCAAACGTCTTGATTTCCATTCCATCATGAAATACATAAGATTTTCGGCAGAGGCGGATCGAGTAAAGTGAAGGGGGGGGTGTTAAATAATTATAGTACTGTTTCTGAATTTGAGAACTTTTGAGTTTTTAAATTTTCAGTACCTTCTCAATAATTTAACTTTTTAAAAAAAAAATAGAATCAACAGTACATTCCACCTTCACTTCTAGCGGCTTCCCGTCAACTGGAATTTCGACAACTATTGGCACTGTGTCGGGTGAGCATTATGTGACTGAATAGATGTATCTTTCTGTTAAAAAATGCCCGCGAAATAGTTCCTACTAACAGAAGGAAAGATAGAAAGAAAGAGTGGGGAAAAAAACAAAAACAACAACAAACAAACAAAACAAAACAAACAAGCAAGTAGAGTAATCAATTTTTAGTGTTAATTAACACATATATGTACAAAAATACTTACATAAGTTGTTTTCACAACTGTTTTTGAGTATCAGATCAATTGTTACTCCGAAAACGATTGAAATGCAATAATTGATATTGCATTCATTAGTATGATAACACAATATACCAATATACAGATCAAACCTCTTGATTTCGATTCCATCATGTTCCATCCTCAAGTACATAAGATTTTTCGGCAGAGGTGGATCGATAAAGGGCTGGGGGGGGGGGGGGTGAATAAAATACTATTTTTAAATTTCAGAACTTTTTTATTTTTAACTTCTTCAGTACCTTCTGAACAATTTAACTTTTTTTTTAATAGAAGCAACAGCACCTTCCACCTTCACTTCTAGCGGCTTCCCGTCAACTGGAATTTCGACAACTATTGGCACTGTGTCGGGTGAGCATTATGTGACTGAATAGATGTATCTTTCTGTTAAAAATGCCCGCGAAATAGTTCCTTCTAACAGAAGGAGAGATAGAAAGAAAGAGAGAGAGAGAGAGCAAAAAACAAACAAAACAAAGCAACAACAAAACAAGAGGAGTAATCAATTTTTTAGTTTTAATAAAGACATATATCATGTATATGTACAAAAATACTTACATAAGTTGTTTTCACAACTGTTTTTGAGTATCTGATCAATTGTTACTCCGAAAACGATTGAAATGCAATAATTGATATTGCATTCATTAGTATAATACTTACATAAGTTGTTTTCACAACTGTTTTTGAGTATCTGATCAATTGTTACTCTGAAAACGATTGAAATGCAATAATTGATATTGCATTCATTAGTATAATAACACAATAATTATACGGATCAAACCTCTTGATTTCCATTCCATCATGTTCCATCATGAAATACATAAGATTTTCGGCAGAGGCGGATCGAGTAAAGGGCGTTACGGAATGACAATTTCGGAGTTTAAGTTTCCAAGGTTACTGAAATATGAGAGATTATACAGAACACAAACTAATGCTATTCTTATTTACTAGGTTTTTTAAAACTTAGTGTATCAAGTGTATTTTAGCAAGCAGGTCAGACTGATATGACATTTACTCTTCTTTTACAATTTATCATATTCGGTATCAAAAATGGATTTCAAGAAACGGTTATTTCTAAAATGCACATTTTCATTATTCAAAAGTATAAAAATGTCTAAATATTATCAGATTCTTAAAACTTGAATATTAACGATAAATCTGACACTAAATTTGATATGATCTGACAGATTTGAAATTTCGGGGTTCAAGTCCTGTTTTGCTTGGAATTTCATGTAATCTAATAATATTTGTCCTATAATGAGCTGCACGTTTTTAAATGTGTTTTGAAATGCCGTTGCTCGAGGGATAGAGGAGTATAATTGGACAAGTTTATCCGGACACTCGTGGTCAAAACTAGAAATGTCAGCTTCATATCTATTATCAGTAATTGATAGATGAAAATAGATGAAGAACACTAGCGTAGCCCTCCATTGGGGGAACTTTATCAGTATATTTTGAATTCTGTTAGAAGTGAATCGAAAAGAAGCTATGAAAATACGGACAAAATTTGAGAGGTATCGAAAAAAACTAATGAATGGAATTTCCTCTTTTTCATCCTTATTACTTTGAAAGTGATGATTACATGAAATAAACTATTATTACCTCTTTCCTTCCAAGCTTGGTTTACTTGCTCCAACATGACAGTGTCACCGACTGTCTTGTGCGATGGGCTCTACCAATGCGACAATTATGAAGATGAACTGGCATGCAGTAAGTTATATAATCGTTGGTATATTGAGCGGGAATCTCTATTCTGTTCTTAAAAGGTTGTTTATGTATCAATATTCATTGATAATATTCATTGATAATTTAATATTGTATAGATGAATGATCCCCTTCTCAGGGGAATATTGAGGGCTGTATTCAGTAAATTATAGGGTAAGGGTCAGGGATCCAATAGGATTCCATTTTTGCGTAGAGTTATAGCATGATTAGTTTGGTTCAAGGTTTGAAGTATAAAGGAATTTGAATAAAAATGAATTGAATTGAATTGAAATGGTACGTATTAAAAATCCATTGGGCAGCCCTAGGGTGTAATTACATGGAATGGACAAAATAAATTCAAAGAAAAAAAATACATCTACGTTGCATATGCTATCGTAGACATATTAAAAGTAATATGGAAAATTAGAAGGGGAGAGGGTGAGAGAGAGAGAGAGAGTGGGGAGTGGAAGGAAAAAGTGGAAAGGGGAACTTGGACGTTGATAGAAAATAGTGTACAGGAGAATAGTATTATACATTTTGCATGAAAAATAAATGAATTATTTATTAATCTACGTATAAAACATTATGAATCTATATGTAAGTTCATTCTCACAGTTACCCAAACTCTATTGTCTTTTATTCCATTTATATCTCTAATCTCTTTTATACCACCATAGATTAAGTCTAATAGCCACTGCTCCATTCATGTTCTAAATCCACTATTATATCTAGTATAGATGAGTATGTGTAATATTTTTAGTTGTTCCCACACTTCCTGCAACAAAGGATGAATAGGGATGTTTGTGACAATATTTTATATTAAATAGGCCCTATTATTGGGAGCTCAAAAGACTTGTTTTTAGAATAAGTTCTCAGGTAGATACTTTAATTGGCAGTGGCTTGTAAGTCCTGACCAATGAGAAGTATAATTTTTGATTAAAGGTCGGCCCCGTATATATAAAAGCGACCAATGGAGTGATAGTAATATGAATGTATAATTAAGTATAAAAGAAGGTCCCCCTATGTGTTTTCCTCACTTGGTTTCCCCGATTTGGCCTCCCCTACCTCTTTCCCTTCCCCATCTATCCTCCAAGCTTTCTCCCCCATCCCTACCACTAACTACTAATTTGTGGATACGCAGTTCGACAAGCAGGACAAGTCTGAAACTTGAACATGTTGAAATCGTTTGAAGAACTGCTGCTGTAAATTACACATAAGTCGACTTCCTTTACTCCAAATCATCGTTAACGCTATGAGGACTGAGAATATATATTCTCTCAATCTTTGAGGACAGCGTTATCTTTTTATCGCCAAGTCACCGTTCTCTAAGAGTTCTTCGCTATTGGGGGGGGGGGGGGGGGTGAATAAAAACTTGTGGGTCAGGATCTTTAAAGTCAAGTAATGTGAGTGGTTGCTGTTGATTTATTTTCATTAATGTGTTTTGCAAGCACACTGTCTCTGGAAAACGTGAAAAATTACTTTAAAATGACAGTTTTGGGCAAAAAAGAAAAAAAAGGCTTTGATTACTTAATCAATTAATTTTTCATATAATAAAAAAGGTTTTTGTTTCGTCTTGAATAGCACATTAAGGATTAATATTTACAGAGTAAAATTGCATATCCAGCATATCCAGGTATTCTTAAAGGGAAATTTCACCTACCAGCGAAGAGATAGGTATTTCAAATTATTCAGGGTTAAGAAAGTAAAGTAGGGTCAAACAGGGGCCAGGCCCCTGGGATCCGGGGATGCTGCAGCACCCCCACATTTCTATGTGGGGCACTTGCCACAGGCGGTACTTAAAGCAGGGGCGCCAAAAACGCAAAAGAGGGAAAGGGGGAAACTTATGCTAAAAATTATTCGCCCCCTAACCGCAGGGTAAAGTGCATTAGAAATTGATTTTTTCTTAGGTAAAAATGCGATTTTTTTCTAAAGCTCGGTGGCTTTGCTCCCTCGCATGTATTGCTTCAGGATCTCTTATTTTCGCACTTCAATATTGCCTTTATAAACACCATTCTAAATTGAAGAAAAAAATGTTATTCTCATTGCTTTTTTCCCTATTTTATCAATCTCTCTCTCTCTCTCTTTTCATTGCGCTCCCTTCCCCAATGTATAATAAGCGTATAAGATTTTCAAAGGTTCAACATTTCAAGGAATTGCAGTAACTTTATGTTGCACAGCTAAATACCTCGACTATATTTCTCCTAGATTTTCGTTACTTGCGCCCTATTGAGGAAGAAGTGAATATAAGACCACTTGTTTTTAAATTTCCAAAACTCGAAACTGTACCGGTCGATGCAGTGATCGCTTGCGAACTATTTCTGTTAAAGTGAAATGCTTAAGATATTGCTTTTTTAAGGCTTAAAAATGCACACACCAAATTTACCGCTCGGCCGATTCGCCCCCTCGCAGTTTTATGTAAGTATGGGAAAGGAGTGGGGATAAGGGCAATTTCATTTTTTGCCCGGAGAAGTAATAAAGTTTGGAACCTAAAAAATTACGTTCACATTTTCAGTTGCTTTCGCTCGCTTCGCAAACTCGCACAAACAATTAGGACAACATTTGTCACGTTGTGAACGGAATTCCTTCCCTATTTTCACGTACATGTAACTACAATAATGCAAATTGTGTGTATTGCAGGGTTGAAAAAAAAATCGGATTTATTTGATTTAAATCGATTCATGGCCCTTAATGTTCCTATACAACATAAATACATCAACTCTCACATGATGAGTTTTCCGCCAAAAATAAGAAAAAGTAAACAATAATTTTTGAGTGTTTTTTTTATGTCATATCAACAAAATCAACAACAAATTTTTTAATGTCCTTCTTTATTTTGGTTTTAATCATTCCAAACCTTGTGCTATGGTTTGCAGAATGACATACAATAAATGTTATCTTTGCACGGAACATTAATTTCAGGGTCTGCACCCCTCCCCCCCCCCGCCGAAATTTTGGCTTTGCCAGGTATTTAGCGAAACATTGTGTAACAATATCAGTGGTGTATCTACGGGGGACAGGGGCGCACGTGCCCCGGGCGACACTTGAAGGGGGCTAAAAACGCAAAAGAGAGAAAGAAAAAGACGAGAACATTAAGAAAACTGCGATCATTCAGGATTGTGCGCCCCCAGTCCGCAGATAATGCATTAGTTTTTTTTTTTTTTTTTTTTTTTTTTTTTGTGAGGGTTTAAAATGCAAAATTTTCTGAAGCTCGGACGCTTTGCTTCCTCGCATAATGTTGCTCCAGGATCTCGTACTGTCGCTCCCCAGTGTAGGATATAGTGTTTCCGAAGGGCTCAAGTTTGATAGTTATCGTTGCTTTGCTCGCCATTATGTAGGTTTCACCTCTCATTAAATATTGTGCCCCAATATAGGATTAAGTGTATGAAATCGCAATTGCAAAGGTTCAACACTTAAAAGATTCGTATATCTACCCCTCGATCGCAGTGCTCAATTTCAAATTTCCTGGGTAAAGTGTATAAGAAATTGCGTTTTGGGTTTAAAATCCCCCCCCCCCCAAATTGAATGCTTGGTTGCTTTGCTCCCTCGCTTGTTCAGTGACGTGGATACGTAGGGGGGGGGGGTAGGGGCACAACTTCAGCCATAATTTCTAGATATAATAAGCAACTAAATTAAAAAAAAAAAATGCTCAAAGCACAGCCAGTAAAAAAAAAATCGTTCCCAGGGGCCTGACAGGGGCGTCCCTAGAACATTTTGAATGGAGTAGAGTGACACCTAAATTTTCCGACAAATTTTTAGGGTGCGACACCCAAATTTGCCGACAGAAATGCTGCACCCTAATCTCCCCCCTCATAAAATAGAAAATCACAGATGTAGAAATCTTGGTCATACAGGCCCATTTCCGCCAGGAGGGGGCTGACGCCTTTTGCCCAAATATCAACTTTTCAATTTCCAAATTTATGCGAGCGAGCGAAGCGAGCGGACATTTTATTTTTAACTTTTCGTAGAGAAAATGTACAGAAGTTACATACAGAAGTTACATAATCATCTCGGAAGTCGGAACCTCGCTGCCTAAATATGTGAATATTCTTTCTCCTCGCTGCCCGAATATGAAGTGGTGGTTGCCCGAATATCGGAACGCCCTTTTCCCCAATATTAACTTTCCAGTGTTTTTGCGAGCGAGCGAGCAAAAAAATTGGCAAGTTTTTCCTTCTTTTTCTTTTTCTTTATTTCCCTTTTCCTTTCTTTGTTTTCTTTCTGTTTTTTTATTTCTCCTTTTCCCTTTCCTCTTCTCTCTCCCTTTCCCCCTCCTTTTCTTTTTTTGGCGACAGAGGTAGCGCATTTGCCGACAGCAATTTTGATGGGGGGGGGGGGGGTCACACCCCCACACCCCGCTCTTGCGACGCCCCTGGGGTCAAAGTGTATGAATTTGTTTGTGAACTAGTCATATAATGTAGTTTATTTTGTCGATCTTAAAAAATCGTTTGATAGTGTATGGAGAGAAGGCCTTTCGTATAAATTATTAAAACTGGTTATCGGTAATAAATTTTACAATGTTGTAAAGAATATATATATATTCAAAATGTAATCTATGTGTAAAACTAAATGAGGGGTTGATTCCAACTTTAAGTACAAATATTGGAGTTAAACAAGGTTGCATTATCAGTCCTACTGTAGAGTTGAATGAAAGAATCCTTGATTGCATTATGCATGCACACGATATTGTGCTTTCTTCAACTTCCCGAAAAGGAATGGAACATTGTTTTAGACCACTGGAATGAGTACTGTTAGCAATGGAAGCTGAAAAATTAATCATTCTAAAACCAAAATTATGGTATGTAATAATTGAAGGAATTTAATTAAAAAAAAAAAAAAAAACGTTTGGGTGAATGGGCATATTCTTGACAATGTGAAAGAATTCAAATATCTCGGGATTGTAGTATGCAGTAATGTTTTGTTTAAGCAGGATACAAAACCTGTAGCCGATAAAAGAAAAAAAAAACCCACATTCTAAATGATACAAAACGTTTGGCTAATATACTCCTAACATCAAAATTGCTACACGCTGCTTTGAGAGTATGATCAAATCCATTTTATTATACTGATCGGAAATATGGGGTGGTACAATGGTCTGCAGCAAGCTCTTCTCAGAACAAGCAAACAGAAGAAAACTATATATTTCAAACCGAATTTCGAAAAAAAAAAATCCATCTTCAATGGTGTAAAACTGTAAACATATGCTTGGGATAAATTGCAAACTTAGTAATCTCGGCGTTATGTGCTGCAGCAAGATAGGAAGATTTTCTCTTATCATTGAGGTTATAACTATCTTTCTTAAGTACTTGATAAGAATGTCTAATATTGATCAAGAAACTATATTGTATGAGAGTTATATTGAAAACGCACGACTCTATGAAATCAAGGAGAATTGGTGGTTGAGAAACATAAAAAAGATTTAGATACAGTAGACATATGTAATGATATAGAAATGTGTGAACCAGATGATGTAAAAATGACGCAAAACGACATCGTCTCCCACTGTGAAGGTAAGCTACAAGATATACTTAATAACCAAATAAAACTTGACCTTTTCCATGATAAAAGTGACGAAGAAGGTAACAAATTGTGGACATATCGACTATTCAAATTTTCTATCAAAGAAGAAAAATATCTTTAAAATTCTTACTGATAGAAACATGAGACAAAAATATCTACAAACTTCGCATGAACTCTCTTAAACTACCGATTGAAAAAAGAAGATATCATCGCCGGTTCTAAGACATATACCCCCTGGACAACCACCCCCGGATAACCACCCCTAGGATAACCACCCTCTAGGACAACTACCCCCTAGGACAACTACCCCCTAGGGCAACCACCCTCTAGGACAACTACCCCCCGGACAACTACCCCCCAGACCACTACCCCCTAGGGCAACCACCCTTTAGGACAAATACCTCCCCCGGACAACTACCCCCTAGGACAACCACCCTCTAGGACAACTACCCCCCCCCGGACAACTACCCTCTAGGACAAACACCCTCTAGAACAACCACCCCCTGGGACAACTACCCCCCGGACAACTACCCCCCGGACAAGCACCCCCTAGGACAACCACCCTCGAGGACAAGTACCCCCCGGACAAGCACCCCCAAGGACAACCACCCTCGAGGACAAGTACCCCCTGGACAACTACCCCCAGACAAGTATCCCCTAGAACAACCACCCTCTAAGACAACTACTCCCCCCCCCCCGGACAACTACCCCCAGACAACTAACCCTTAGGGCAACCACTCTTTAGGACATCTTCTTGACAAATACCACCTGAGGTTTATACCACCCAAATAACTACCCCCCCCCCCCCCGACATTAACGACTTAGGGTAATTATTAATCGGACAACAACCAACATACTCTCACCCATGGCATGTAGATCAACTATCCCCCAAACAGTTACAACTCCCAGGTACTCGATGGCATTTAAACTGATTTCGGCCAAGGGAGGACATGGAGGGGGGGGGGGGGGGTGACCAACAATCAGTAAGGATATAATGAGTATGCAGAGGAGGGGATATCTACCTCCCACGGTAAGAACTTTTTGGAAATCTGGTTATAAATATAAGGATTTTGGTGCATTGTAATGTTAAAATTCACCTCACCACGTGAGTTAAATGTGTCTATACCCATGAGCACGGGGGGGGGGGGCGAAGATTTCCCCTGGTATTACATATTTGTTTTAAAAGTTCGGTGTTTAAACTCGGTGTTTGATGGTGCATTGTACTGTTGAATTTTTTCATTTGGTCGGAAAATTCTGTGATTTTTTTTTTTTAAAGGTAACGTTCTGAGAATTTCTGTGATACATTCAATATTAAATACCAACTGGGAAGGGTATAAAAGGTTGCTCTCCCACAGTACGGGTTACAACCAAGGGTTTGAGTGAGCATAAGTAGGCCTATGTATTTTCACGAATAATAAATCCAATATCATGCCGTGTTTCCTACTAAAAAGGCGAACTTAAAATAACAATCTACAACGGTCTGCAAGTAAAATTCAGACAGAATCTATGGCCCAAAATGATAATTATAACTGTCACTTGTATAGCTCATAATCAATTAAAGTTGCTGTATTCGCTTTATTACAATACCAAGAAATATGTCTTTTGATTCCTCTTAATAATAATAGTTACTGAAATAATACACAGAAAGTGAAACATACAGAAAAGCATTAATTCCGGGAAATCATTCGTATGTAAACATGATTTTCTTTCTTTTTCAATTAATTTTCCCAATTTTTTCTTAGTGTCAGGTATTGTAACACAGGATTTTGTCGAATTTAGCCCAAATTTATTGAAACTTTTGCCGAAATTTGCCAGAATTTTGCCCCAATTTTGTTCCTTCCAAAAATAGGGGGCACAGTGCCCCCTGCCCCAAATTCCAATGAAAGGAGCGTGTCAAAATTGTGTTGTTTCATAATAATCTTAAGTGTCTCAAAAGTATGAATATCTGATTATTCTCTCCGTGATTATGATAGCGTTTTTGATGGAATAAATGTTTCAAAAGTCATTATGCTACTATTCAAAAATTTCTTGATGGTGAAAAGGCATAAATTTCCGAACATTGTGATCTAGGTTGCTTTCTCATCCATCTTGACATGATTGTATACCACATACTATTTTTTAAAACCACAATGCTAGTTTCCTTTAATACTCGATTGGGTGGTAGCTTTGTAACGACTTACATAATTGTAGAGAGTGCGTGACTGAGTGAAAGAGGGGGGGGGGGGGGGGTGACAAACGGATGGAATATTTGTTTTTCTTCCCGTCAGCCCCTTAATTGTTGACCATGCAAAACGTCCAATAGAGAGTTGATATTGCACATGGGAATACCTGCCTTCATGCATTGAAAAAATCTTAGGCAATATTTTACAATTAAGAGTACGAGTATTCAGTCGTATTCAATGTGCTTTTACTTCCATTTCGGTTGGCGAGCGTAGTGAACGAGCACCCCCCCCCCCCCCCCCAACAAAAACAAAACAAAACAAAAAAATGTTTGTTTTTTTAACGATAGTTAGTATACATAAACTAGTTTTTTTTTTTTTTTTTTTTTATTTTTATGTGATAAACTAGGTCTTATTGTTGGAAGTTGGAGTAGGAACAATTAACATTAAGTAAGCAAGCATGAGCGTAAACAAACACTTCTCTTTTAATAAAATTTGGTATATTATCTGTGTTTTATTATTGCAGGTCGGGGCAGAAATTTTGCTAAAGGCCATATTAATTCTATTTTGGCGAGCAAGCGTAGCGAACGAGCGCAATCTTGTTCAATGCGATGTTAAGTCCAATTTGGGGTACTTTTCCTAGAGGTGGTTGTCATGGGGGTAGTTGTCCGGGGGTAGTTAGTTGTCCTAGAGGATGGTTGCCCTAGGGGGTAGTAGTCCGAGGGTACTTATCCTAGAGGGTGGTTGTCGTAGGAGGTAGTTGTCTGGGGGTAGTTGTCCGGGGGGAGTACTTGTCCTGGAGGTCGGTTGTCCTAGGGGGTAGTTGTCGGGGGGGGGGGGGGGGTAGTTGTCTTTGGGGTAGCTGTCCGGGGGGTAGTTGTCCTGGAGGGTGGTTGTCCTAGGGGGTAGTTGTCCAGGGGGTAGTTTTCCGAGGGGTAGTTGTGCTACGTTTTTGTGAAGAATGCAGTATGCAGACAGTAGAAGACAAATTCCATTATGTCATGCATTGTGATAAAATTAGAATATGAAGAGAACTTTTTTTTTTCTGTTGATAATCCTAAAGCGATCAATGATAACTTTAAAAACAAACAGTTTGAATTCGCCAATTTTTTAACGATATACTATTGATCAACGTGTTAACCTCCAAATTGTTTATTATTAGGCATATGTATATAATTATAGTGTATAATTATATGTTTATAATTCTTTTAATGACTCTTTTTCTCATCACACCTCACACTTCTTGTACGTAATCTGATCTAGTTGATCAGTTGTGAGTATTTTCTTTTTTTATTGGTTTATGTTTTGAATGCTATACCCACGATATATTGTTCTGTTTTTGTCATGTGTTACTCTTCTTATTATCATTGTTATTATTGTTCTGATTATTGATGTTATATTCGAACAAAATATTGATGGATATGTCGATAAAATATATACTATGACAGAAAATGATTTTAAAAAGGGGTTCACTCAATATTTGCTGGTGGTAAAATAGGTTGTGTAGGTTGTCTTGGAGTCTGATCTCGTATTTTACTCCAACATTTGAATAGTACCTTTAAACTACAGGCTCAGACACAAATTTAACAGGGAGAAGGCGGAAATGTGATAGAGTAATGGGCGTTTAATGATACACAGTAAAAAATATTTCAAACAACTGTTCAAAATTTTTAAATTACACTTTTTAAGCCGGTCACTCTAACAACTATTGTTTAAACTGTTAAACAACCAAGGTCGTTTAAACTTTAAACAGCCTCTTGTCTGAAATTTTTAACAATTTTTTTTTAAACAACAGCTTTTAAGCAACTAGGTTGTTTAAATTAAGTTGTTTAAACACACGCACTTGCTTAAAACTTTTTTTCACAACTATTGTTTTAAAAAATACATTCAAAGTTTTGTTCAAAATCATTGTTTAAAACATCATGAACACTATAGAATCTACAGATATGTTTAAACATACACGGTTGTTTAAGGCTGTTGTACACAAGTAAGTTCCAAATGCCAGAGCTGACTGATACGTTCAGAGGTAAGCATTTAGACTAACTATATTGTAATCTGAGTTTATACTCAAGTCATATTTGCGCTGCCGTGACATCTA
Organism: Heliocidaris tuberculata; assembly: GCA_025618425.1. NCBI lineage: Eukaryota > Metazoa > Echinodermata > Echinoidea > Camarodonta > Echinometridae > Heliocidaris > Heliocidaris tuberculata. Next base: position 14,063,263 of record CM046838.1, read on the forward strand.
CATGATGTCTAGATCTTGACCACATTCACAAAATAAATTATGATGTAACTTTGCAGCGCAGCGCAGTTTAAGTTAGTTGCACATACAGTATACCTGACCCACGCGCGCGTTTATGACGGGCGGAAAACGACATAAATGTGGTCAACTGTACAACTATACAACTGTCGAATAGATGTATAGTTTTAACCAATCAGAACACGGGAAACTATACAACTATACAACTGTACAACTGTTACGAGCTACGCATGTATAGTTGAATAGTTGTATAGTAAGCGGTCCAAAGTGCCATAATAATGTGCAACTATACACCCGTACCGCTGACGAGTAGATGTATAGTTTTAACCAATCAGACCATAGGAAACTATACAACTATAAATCTACTCCCGTAGTCCAGAATAGATGTATAGTTTTAACCAATCAGATCACAGGAAACTATACAACTATACATATACTCCCGCAGTCCGGAGTAGATGTATAGTTTTAGCCAATCAGATCACAAGAAACTATACAACTATACATCTACTCCCGCAGTCTGGAATAGATGTGTATTTTAACCAATCAAATCACAGGAAACTATACAACTATACTTCTCTTCCCGCATTCTGTAATAGATGTATAGTATTAACCAATCAGATCACAGGAAACTATACAACTATACATCTACTCCCGTAATCTCGAATAGATGTATAGTTTTAACCTATCAGAGAGGATAGATTAAAGGAAAAACAAAGAAATATATAAGGAATAATGAAAAGACAGAGAAATATATTAGGAAAGAGAAGAGGATAGATTAAAGGGGGAAAAAACAACAACAAAGATACACATAAGGAAAGAAATGAGGATAGATTAAAGGAGAGACAAAGAAATGCATAAGGAGAGAGAAGAGGATAGATTACAGGCAAAACAAAGAAATACATAAGGAGAGAGAAGAGGTTGGAGTAAAGGAAAAAAACAAAGATATACATAAGGAAAGAAAACAGGACAGATTAGAGGAAAAACAAAGAAAAACATAAGGAGAGAGGAGAAGAGGATAGATTAGAGGAAAAACAAAGAAACTACATAAGGAAAGAACAGAAGATATAGAAATGAAAACAAAGAAGTACATAAGAAAAGAGAAGCGGAAAGATTGAAGGAAACACAAAGAGAAACGGAAAGATTGAATGAAACTCAAATAAGTACATAAGGATAGAGAAAAGAAAAAAAAAAGAAATACACGAGGGAAGAGAATAGGATATAAAAAAGGAAACACAGGAATGAGAAGAGGATTTTTAGTCTATCCTCTGATCTTTCCTTATGTATATCTTTGTTTTTCCTCTAATCTATCCTCTTCTCTCTTCTTATGTATATCTTTGTTTTCCCTCTTCTCTCTTCTTATGCATTTCTTTGTTTTTCCTCTACTCTATCCTCTTCTCTGTCCTTATGTATTTCTTTGTTTTTCCTCTAATCTACCTTTTTTTCTCTCTTCTTATGTATTTCTTTGTTTTTCCTCCAATCTATCATCTTCTCTCTTCTTAAGTATTTCTTTGTTTTTCCTCTACTCTATCGTCTTCTCTCTCCTTGTGCATTTCTTTGTTTTCCTTTAATCTATCCTCTTCTCTTTCCTTATGTATTTCTTTGTCTTTCCTTTCATCTATCCCCTTCTCTATCCTTATGTATTTCTTTGTTTTTCCTTTAATCTATCCTCTTCTTAAGCCTTATGTATTTCCCCTTTTCCCCTTTAAGCTATCATCTTCTCTTCCCTTATATATATATTTTTTTGTTTGTCCTCTTCAATCATCTTCTCTTTCCTTATTTGTTTCTTTGTCTTCAAGACTGCGGGAGTAGATGTATAGTTGTATAGTTTCCTGTGATCTGATTGGTTAAAACTATACATCTATTCCAGACTGCGGGAAGAGATGTATAGTTGTATAGTTTCCTGTGATCTGATTGGTTAAAACTATACATCTATTCCAGACTGCAGGAGTAGATGTATAGTTGTATAGTTTTCTGTGATCTGATTGATTAAAACTATACATCTATTCCGGACTGCGGGAGTATATGTATAGTTGTATAGTTTTCTGTGATCTGATGGGTTAAAACTATACATCTATTCCGGACTACCGGAGTAGATGTATAGTTGTATAGTTTCCTGTGATCTGATAGGTAAAAACCATACATCTACTCGTCAGCGGTACGGATGTATAGTTTAAAATAATTATGGCACTTCGGCCCGCTTACTATACAACTATGCGTAGCTCCATACAGTTGAACAGTTGTATAGTTGTATAGTTTCCTTTGTTCTGATTAGTTAAAACTATACATCTACTCGACAGTTGTATAGTTGTACAGTTGAGCACATTAAGTCGTTTTCCGCCCGTCATACGCGTTCACTGTGTGCAACTTAGACTGCGCTGCGCTGGAAGGGCGACTTGCCAAGTTGCAGGTCTAGGCCTAGATCATAGTTAATTATGTGACTATGGCTTAGACCTAGACATCATTTAGATGTCATGGCAGCACAGTGGCGTATCTAGGTATTCTGGCGCCCGGGGCAGGCAAACTATCAAATCTGCCCCCCCCCCCCATGCCCAAACTCAGATCTATGTGCGTTTTTAATGTAGAAATGATGGCACTACGTGAAAAAGAGTTTTGACGCACATAACCCGGGGTTGTTAGCCCAAGTTTGATGAGTTATTGTATAAGCGAGGAAGCAACGCGACCGATCAGCAGACTTTTTTTCCTCTTCGCCCCTGAAATTCAAATTTCTTATGCATTTTACTTTAAAAAAAAAAAAAATGCAAGGGAATACAGCGACCTAGCAATATATATTTTTTTTTTGTTGAAATTTTGAACATTCCTATTTTTGGGGCACAAAATGAATGAAAACCCCGAAGAAATATATTTGAGGAATTGAGTAAGGCAATTGCAAGGAAAATTTATGATTTCTTTTGAATGTTCTACACTATTGCTTTTTATGTACTTATTTCCCACCAGTGGGCGCAAAATTTAACAAGCTCCTGCCTTATGCAGTGGGGAGGGGGTGGGGGGGGGGGGGAGCAACTAGAGTCAATTAATGGTTAACACTTTACAAACGCCATTAGGGGCGCGAAATAGCTAGATTTTAAACATAATTATGCGAGGGAGCAAAGCGACCGAGCTCTAGAAAAATTTTTGCATTTCAAACCCTATAAAGCACAATTTCTTATGCATTTTGTCTTGTATTCTCCCCCTTTTCTTTCTTTTTTTGCGTTTTTTTTGCGCCCCCCCTTCAAGTGCCGCCCGGGGCACGTGCCCCCTCTGCCCCCCCCCCCCCCCGTTGATACGCCACTATGGCAGCACAAATATGTCTTGAATATGAACTCGATCAGATAACAATATATTTAGTCTAAATGCTTACCTCTGAATGTATCAATCAGCTCCGGCATTTGGAACTTCTGCAACATGTCAACCACAAAGTCATTCGCCATGATGAAGCCGGCCGTGTTTGGCGGAGATGGAAACCCGTCTGGCGCGAATTTTCAATCTTTTTTAAACAGCGTTGGTTAAAATATTATTTTACAATAGGATATTATTGATGCCTTAAACAGCGTACGTTTAAAATACAGGGTCCGTCTTTTCAATATTGCTTAAAATTCAAACAACACAATAAACTGCGAAATTTTAAACAGCCTTTTTGCTGTGTATAGAGATACACTTTTTAAAGTAAAACAATACTAAGTTGTATCTAACAGGTTTAACTCTTATTTGAAATTTGCATTCTCTAGCTGTTGTTAACATACAATGAAATCTCTGCTCATGTAAAACGTACGGTTGACAGATCTTCCACGAAAAGTGAAAAAATAGGCCTACGTGATTTATGCACGGTATCTCAGAGAGAAGATAACTTCCTCGGAAGACAAGCGATTTATTACATAGTAAAAATGTTTTGTTTATAAAAAAAAACAAAAAAACTTGGAGATAGTATTGTTTGAAATAGTTGATGATGAACTTTAGGCCCAAAGCAATAAGGGTCTTACGTAATTTGGCCCTATAATTTTCCACATCTTTGTGTAGAAGGAACTTCTCATTTTTTTGGTTTTTTTTGTTTAATACTTTCCATGTTTACATTTCTAGTGACGAACTGACCATCCGAAACTATCAGTGTAAAAATCACCATTTCTTGTTCTTTTTACAGACTATTCATCAACTTATATACCGGAAGGCGAGTCGTATTTCATCTACATACCGTATTCATCAACCAGACGATCATACGATATCACTTTGCTACAAACAAATTCTACATACGGTTTTAGAGTCGTATTCCAGAATATGCAACTCTACTATTACGACTCAGTGCGAATAGGGGCAGGTACCGATCCATCTGACTCACAGTCTGTCATCACATCAATCCGTGGATACAGAAACTACGCTGATGATGTCTACGTTGAGACCAGTGAGATGTGGTTAGCTGTGATAGGTGGGAAGACTTCAAGCAGTCTTCGTTTGGATGTTGAGATCATTGCCATTGACATATCAAGTAAGTGCGGTTTTATCTGTTAATATAGGTTTTCCCGTCCATTCACTTGCATACTTCTTTTTTTCATTCAATTTCGCCCCCAGACTTCGTGATCTTGTACATCTCATTGTCAATTTCGTATTTGGTCATTCATTTTCGAACCTTTTCAAGTTAATTTCATCATTTTGCACCCGATTTCGTCAAAGTCGAATCAATTTCCTCATCCCTGGCTGTCAACGCACGATTGCATGAACTAGTTTTTGTCATTTTGCAATCGAGTTCTTTATCTCTTTTACATTCTTCTTTTTTGCTGGCAGATTGTTTCGGCTTAGATTCCCTGTCTTGCCTTCAAACATATAAATTAGCAACAATGCAAATTATGTGTGGCACTAAGCCACCAATTAAGGGACTTCATATTTTATTATTTATTAATTTATTAGAATTAATACAGGGTAGGTGCGTTCAGTTATAAAAGTTTAAATTTCACAAAATTAAATAAAATATCGATTTCATGCTAGGAAAAAAAATATGGCTTATGGAACAAAAAATCAACAACATACTTTCATCTTTCTTTTGAAGAACAATGGAAAAAATTGCTATTCTCGTCCTTCGGAATGTTCATTCGATATCCCGTCTTGAAATTTGACTGAAGATTCATAAAAGAAAAAAAAAATTTTTTCACACCTGCAAATTAAAGGCTTGTTTTTACTATTTTTTTTTTTTTTTTTTTTTGGGGGGGGGGGGGGGGGTAATAATGTAACATGAGTAACCGAACATTTGCAGGGTTGGCAAAAAGGATGTTTCCTGTTCTGAAGTTTTGTTACTGTATTTAGGTATGTTTCATTGTTGTAACTAAAACTCATTTATCTAATACCTGTATTAAGAGAACAGGAGCTTAATATGAAACTCAAAACCTCTACAAATGTAACGTGTGTAATCGTGGAATTGCCCATATGCCTCTACAATGGACATAGGAATTTTGGATTTCTTATCCATGAAATTGCTGTGTAACGACAAAAAAGTAACAAAGATACTTTTTTATTCTTAAAAGTGTGAAAATCTTCACTTTCTTTTTTCAGAGACAATTCTTTCGTTAGCAGTGAACAACAAGAACAACAACAAAAAAATAACAATAAATCCAGTGAAATTACGGAGAAATTGTGGATGGATTTTAAAAATAATGGATGGATTTTAAAATTATTATTCTAAAATATTTGTTTACATCCCAAAAAAATATTTTTACGTTTCTCATTTCAAGCTTGGTTTACTTGTTCCAGCATAAGAGTGTCACCGACTGTCTTGTGCGATGGGCTTTACCAATGCGACAATTATGAAGATGAACTGGAGTGCAGTAAGTCATAGAATTGCTGATATATTAAGCGGGCCTCTCTATTATTATGTCCTGATAGCTTATTGATATATCAATACTCATTGATAATTTAATGTTGTATGAACGAATGACTCCCTTCCACATTTCGTCAAATATAGGGTTAGGGTTATGGATGCGATAGGATTACATTTTCTTTTTCGTATTGTGTTAGCATGATTTAATAGTTTCGGTTCAAGGACTGAAGTATTAAAGGAATTTGAATTAAATTGAACTGAAATGCTATGTATTAAAAAATCCACATTGCAGCCCTGGGGTATAATTACATTATAAGGTCAAACGTAAAAGTAGATATAAAGATATATGGAAAATTAGAAGGGGGAGTGAGAGACAGGAGGGAGTGGAGGGAGAAAGTTGAAAGGGGTACTACGATATTAATTGGAGATAGTGTACAGAAGGATAGCGGTATATATTCTGCATAAAACATGAATAGATTATTTAGTGTGTCTACGTTTAAAACATTGTGAATCTTACAATAATTGAAACATATTTTTCATAAGTATTAAGTGAAGAGTAAGGGAAATTAAGCGATGATAATCCGGCAAATTACGTTACAAAATTTCATTGATTATTGCTGAGGGATTTCAGATATCTGTGTAATCAAATTATCGTTGCACTTTTGGGACACCCTGCATGAATCCGTACATCGTATTAAACAAACTTTGTGCCAAAATTAAACAAAAACTCGTGGGTTAGCATGTTTTAAAATAAGTATTCTGAGTTGTTGCTGTTGCATTTTTATTCAGTAGTGTGTTTTGTAAGCGCACTTCAAGAAACATGCAAAAATCACTCAAAAATTGCATTTGTTTAACCCCCCAAGATATATTTCTTCCGATTGTTTATCCAGTTACACTGCTGTTTCAAAATACTTTTCGGATATAATGTAGAAATGATTTAGTATCTTATTGGATATTTATTGAATAATACTACAATATCCATGTATTCTTGGAGAGAAACTTCACAAACCAGCAGAGAAACAGATAACTCAGTTATTCATGGTTAAGAAAGAACAAGGGGGGGGGGGGGGTACGTCGAATCGAACTTATGCCCATACCCCATTCATTTATCACACCGACAAAAATGCCTTATATTTCACCAAATACATCATAATCATAAAAATCATAATAAACTACAATTATATTCAAGAAATGTTTACTTACAACTTTAGGCTTATACTAAATTAACTGGATTTCCAACGACAACTCGTAGAAACATCCATCACAAAAACGTGAAATTTGGCTGGCAAATCTGAAACGCCCTCACACAAATAATCATTACAGTTCCCGCTTCTGACGTCATAATATGAACCGGACTGTTACCAAAGTAAATCCTATAGCTTACAAAAAGTTTAATACTTCTGTTTTATGTGAAAAAGATAACTATTTGTCATAGAGCATATAGTTTAGTCACTATACCCCTTTGTTATAAGGGTTTTTTTTTTCTTGGATGTACTATATATCTCTCAGTAACATGCTCCTGCAGCAATTATTTTGGAAGTTGGAAATTCAAAACTATACACAGATGTAAGAGGTGTCACAAATTTCTTTCAATTGTGATGTCAAAATCTTCAAGAATTAATGATCATCAACAGACTCTTGACAGTTTCACACTTTTACTAAATTTATCTCCTAAAAAGAGTGGTGAGATAATTTCTTTGTGAAGTGTTCACTTTCTATGTAAACTATATTGATGTTGTTAGCTTTTTTTCGAGGGGGGGGGGGGGACTTCGATGTGGCACCACCGTTCCATAATCTATTATCAAGTTATCGGCTCTTTATCACCAGCCAATCTTTCATTGAATTACTATGGAACATATAAATGTGTATGGTTATGCCCTCAGGAAATTTTAAGTGAACAACAACATCAAAATTCATGATGAATGCTCTGTAACATTGTCAATTGCCTTGAAATTGCCATGAAACTATCTTGAGATTGGTAATAATTGTGACATTTGGATTTTTGCTAAAATTTGCCACTGTTATGATTTTTTGAAGATGCAATAAAAATGAAGATCAAAAAAGATTTTAGTACATTGTTTCTTTGAAATTTAATCAAATCTTTAAAGTGCATTGTGTGGTAGGCCTACCCTACATAGTTTAATTGTGTTTCTTTGATGTCAAATTCAAAAATTGGTTGCATGTATTATAGGTGTTAAAAAAAATAGGTAGACACCTTTGATCATTAATAACTCAAATTATGACAGAGTGAGACTTTCACAATGTTCAGTTAAAGGATATAAAATTTATTTATAAGTTATGTGAAATTTCTGTGGTTAATGCTCTTAAATTGATGCTCTGAATATTTAATTAGATTTCCAGGTTAAAAAAAAATAAAGGCCACAAAATCGGTGTGTATCAGTAATGAAATTCAGAAAACGATAATACCATTGTGCATGGCACGTGTCATTTCTGCCAATCTTTTACTATTCAATGTCATTGATGAATCATGACTCTGGGTTAAAAGAGCAGCTTTGGAATTTTAGCTGCAAAGCACAATGACAATTGTTGTTTTCTGAATACTGATACACACAGATTTTTTGGCCTTGACTGTTATAGGTGCAGTGCCCCCCCCCCACCTCCATTTTTTTAAAATACCTCAAAAGTGTCCCTTGTTATTTCTGAAATTTACTGCTTTCTGATAACTGCCCCTTTTTACTACAAAAGTGCCACTTTTACTTTTTAGAAAGTGCCCCTTTTTAAAGACTTGTACAATTTTTGCTCCTTTCAAGTCTGCCCCTTTTGCTCTTTAATGAGTGCCCTTTCCCCAACTGATATGAGTGTACCTTTTCAAATATGATATCAAATTAAATTTCACTTTTAACATCTGATATCAAGTGCCCCCTGTGACAGCCCTCCTCTTCCTCTTGTAATGAGCACAATCCATTTTACCTACATTTCCCACTTTTTCTTACAAAAAGAGCCATATATAGTTTCAAAAAATCAGTGCGGTTTTATATAGTAACAAGTACCCGTATCACTACATCTACCTGTCTAGTAAAATGTAAGACAGAGGAGCTGGGGCCAAGAGGGGTACATGCCCCTCCCCTCCCACAGCAAAAGATGTCTCATTCCACTCGCTCGAACGTGCCCATAATTTAAACAAAGTCGGGCAACATTTTTTTTCAAAATTATCAGAAAGAAAGGAACAACACTATGATAGCTGCATGTCCCCTTTTGAATTTACCCCCCCCCCTCCCTTTTTTTTCTCTCTCCTCCTCATTAATTTTCAAGCCCTTTCCCTCTTTTGAATTCATAGAGACGCCTGGTTTCCTCCCTGTTACAGTATTTCAGCCGCCTGGGTCATTTTCCCCCATTGGTTTTTATACAATCAATGCGTCAGTTTACCTACCCAACGCTGTTGGGCGCTCATCCCCTGGCCGTTACATCGTACCATGTGCAAAATCCGGAGAGTGTCCTATCTTCCCTTTTCACGATCTTTGATTTAATGATGTTAGTAATATTAGAAATGTTGCGCTGGTAATGTTGGTAGTTTTATCATCGTCTTCGAATAGTCTAATCTCGTGTTTTACTCGAAAATGTAAATAGTACCTTCATTGAGCTACAAGCTCGGGCATAAACTTAGTGTAACAGGGAAAGGGCGGAAATGTGATCATGATGATAGTTTAATGGACATTTATTGACATAGGCCCGTATTCTGAACTCCGGTTTAACTGAAACTCCAGTCTAAGTTCAACCAAAGCTTTATGATTAAAACTGACTTAAACCACAAATTCAGTCTAAATTTCTGTACAAAGTCTGGCTTAAAGGGCCGGTTTAGACTGGATTTAACTTTTTGCCCTGTGCATTATGAAACCCATGGCTGCTGGATTATTTCAAATGGTGATTCTTTTGTACGTGATTTCTGTCGACGATCGTCGACAGAAACGAGAACCCGGAAGTGACAGTGGTCGACAATAGCGGGCTATGAGTTAAACCACAGATCGCGGTTTAGGTTAAAGTTCAGAATACGGGCCACAGGGGATTTTTTTATGTTAAGGGCAAGTCCAAGGTATTTGGTCATTCGCTTTCCCATTTGCTACCACGTAATTAGGAACTCTGTATATAAATTGACATCAAATGTGTCATTTAATTTCATTTTGGTCTGATTTGAGGTGTGGTAACCTAATAATGATGATCAGATAATTATACTAAATTTTAGATGTGTCGGTAACGTATGGGACAAATGGGAGCTTGGACCTGCCCTGAAACAATAAGAAGGGGCAGGGTGGGATTTACGGTCAAAATTGCTCTATTATCTTGAGAAAAAATGCAACTATTTTTTTTTTTCGTTACAGATTATCCAGTGATATATCTGCAGAATGGGGAGTCGCATGCCATTGGCATACCAAACACAGGACTTAAGAGATTTTACAATATTTCATTAATTCAAACGAATTCAACATACGGATTTCGCATCGCGTTCCTGGATTTGTACCTCGCCTATAACAGCAAAGTTCAAGTAGGCGAAGGGAACGACCCGACGAATATGTCGTCTATCGTCGCAACTATCCAAGGATATGCCTACAATGCCGATGATATCTACGTCGAGACAGATGAGATGTGGGTTGCTGTGATAGGTGGAAAGGCTAGTACCAATCTTCGTTTGGATGTAGAGGTCACTGCCCTTAATCAGTCACGTGAGTGTGATTCAGTGTAGTTCAGGTGGAATATCGGTGTTTTAATTTTTTTTTTTTTTAGCTTCATCTTTCAGGCCAGAATCAGCGTTTTGATACGCGTATAGTTCAAAACACGTTGTGTCCGGACCTCTTGGTTTGTTTTGCAGAAATGCAGTTTTAAAACACAGTTACCAAACTTAACAAAGAGGTGCGTTTTAAAACACGGTTTCGCCTAAAGAATTTTCCTCATTTCCCTCTTCTCTCTTGGAATTCCGCCTTCCGTTGTGCATAAATTATGATTGTATGAATATTTCATTTATGATGAGGACATCAGTTCCAGCTGTGCTTATCACGACCCTCTTTTTCTATATATAATTTTATGTGACCTTACATTTTAAAGTATTGTACACATATGGAAGTGAATAAATATTAATCGATTAATCAAGCAAAACCTTGATAGGATGCTACCTTGCATGGTGACAGAGAAATCTGAGAAACATTCCAGTGAAATTTATGAAAAATTGGGTACGTATAGCTGAATCTTGACAGTTCAGATCACATTTGTTTTTTTACCCAAATTGCAGATTTCTTTATTTTTTTTTCAGAAGGACGACACGATGAAATATTTATTTCTATATCATCGTGTCGTCAAGTTCAAGCTTTGTATACTAGCAAAAACTACTTTGGGACATTCCCTATAACCGATAGCCCTTATTCATACAAACACCACACGATTTGAGACATCGGTTTAACAGTACAGCAGTGTCTTTATTCAGCCATGATGGATAGACGCTTAACCATCTTCAACAATAGATGGCGCTAATACAGATTTCAATATACATGTATAAACATAATCAACAATTAAAATTGGCGTCGCTTTTTTTCTTTCTTCTTTCTTCTTTCCTCTTTCTTTCATGAGTAGCAAATACACTGTCTAGCTCGAAACAGCCACAAAATCACAAGATAATAAAATTAAGAAATAATTAGAGATTAAATACCTTGAGGGTACACTGCACGTTCATTCATTCTATTACTCCTTTCAAACGTACCGAACCGAATGATATGCCTGCAATTGGCATACAACTTCAATCAACGGTCCGACCATTTCCCATAAGAAAATCTATTTGGCATGTTTCTGTATTTACTTAATAATCATTAGAGACAACATCAAATTTCTGTTATCAAAATTAGATGTCCATCCAATTTACTTGTACATAAACTATAAATTTAACATAGAAATATTTCTCTATTCATTTATAATAGTCGCAAATCAAAACTATACTCTGTGATCATCTAATATTCCCATCTATTTCAAATACTACAACCAGATTGACACATATCTGTCTTTCTTTCCAGTCCCCATACACCCAAATTATTCGTCTGAACTCATATACCATAATACCTAATTAGTCCCCTCTTTATAATCTTCATAGACCATAGTCGTTCATACAAATACCAACCAGTGTCCAGTTTACCCTTTACCATCCTTGTATCTATTGGACATGGCATTAAATAATCCAAACCAATTATTATCATATTGGACCAACATGATAACACTGCATGTTACATAAAAAAACAAATATGAAAATAGCACACACGTGCCATATAAATCTCTCAGACTAACAGATAGTGAAAACAGGTGCCTAAAGAGCTGCATGGAATCAGTATACTGAGCCAAAAACATTGACATCCACTTTTACCAGAATACCAAACATAGATGAATATTCATAAGACCTAATCACGGGAGCAGGAAACATTAGGTATTCTCTATGTGAGTGAAATCAGAGTTTTCAACAGTGTATTCTATACATAAACTTGCCAAAAACCCACGAAGCAGAATTAAACGAATCCATGACACATGCTCTGGCGACGATTGCTCCGGTGACAAAACTAATGCTCCGCAAAATACGACAATTGCTCCGCGACATTTGGTCCGACGTCAAATGATCCTGCGTCAGTCGCTCCTCCGACAGTTGCTCCACCGACATTTGCTCTGCCGACATTTGCTTCACAGACAATCGCTCCGCATGTAGTGACAAATGCTCCGGCGAATGCTCCCGGAATGACATTTGTTCCACCGACAACTGCTCCGCCGACATTTGCTCCGCCGACAATTATTGCTCCGATCCAAAAGTACCCCCGTGGAAGACATATTCTCCTACAATATTACTGCTCCGCCGACAATTCTTCCGCCGACAATTGCTCCGCCGACATTTGCTCCGCCCAAAATGTGATCCCCCGGGGAGACAATTGCTCCTCTGACAATCGCTCCGCCGAAAGTATTTCTTTCATAGTTGATTTGTTTTGTTTTGTTTTGTTTTGTTTTGTTGTTTTGTTTTAAAGTTAACTTAAAATTCAATTTTACCTAAGGCAGGTTAATGTTAACTGGCGGAAAGTCTGGGATTCATTCGAGTATTTCCACAACATTACTCTGATTACACCTTAAATATAGAGGAACGGGTATAAATTTCAAATTACGATAGGCATCTGACAGTATTGTAGTCAAGGCCAAAATCCACAAGGCCAAGACCAAGGCTTGAACCCTCAAGAAATATGCCCAGGCTGTGAACCCTTAAGGCCAAGGCATGCAAAAGGCCAAGGCATCCAAGTCCAAGGCCAAGGCATTGAAAAAATAGGCCTTATAAAGGCGCCTTAAGCAAGGACCGAAAAGGACTGTTCTTCAAAATAATGCCCTTATAATATTATAAATATGACAAGAAATAGCTGAAGTGTTCGAGCCGAACATTCATGCCCCGCATTTAATGCCAGATCATGTGGTCCCATATTCGTTTCTGTGTGCAGTGAAAGTGCCTTAGGGGGAACGTGGGCAAATTTATAAATTCGATATTCACCAAAATCCCACACTAGACACTTTTTTTATGTACATCTAATCTAATTTTCCCAATTTCTTGTGAAAGTTTCTTTTGAATTATAATCGCATGACCAGAACTCCAATCTACTTTAAGTTTGATTGGACATGTTGGAATGGAGATAACTAGAAGATAAAACGAGTAGAAAATGATGTTATGATCACGGAAAATACAGGTTGTAGAATAACTAGTCGGAAAAAGATGAAGATAAATACCCCCCCCAAAAAAAAAAAAAAAAAATAATAATAATAATAAGTAAATTAAAAAAAATAATTAGAAAAATAAATAAATAAAAAATAAAATAAAAAAAAAATAAAAAAAAAACAAATAAATAAAAATAAAAAAATAAAAAATAAAAAATCATTGTGAAAACAGTTCTTTCAGAAAAAGATGAAAGCTTATGATATAGCATTATTACACCATGGAAATCGTTTGGTTGAATATATGATGTGATATCTGATTTTTTGTATTTGAAATTTATATACGTGATTTTTAGAAAAGGTTAACAATGAAGAACAGTATTCTGGCGCCCGGGGCAAACTATCAAATCCGTGCCCCCCCCCCCCCCCCCCCCGCCCAAACTCAGATTAATGAGCGTTTTTAATTTAGAAATGATGGTTGTTAGCCCAAATTTGATGAGTTGTATGAGTTGGATCATGATCCCATATCAGCTATAACATACATTTAAAACTAAACATTTCACAAGCAATAATAGTTAATAGTTTAGATATGGTACAGCTGGATAAACCATTTAAACAATCAGTTAAACCTAGCAAGGTTTCTTAACAAATATCAGCAGAGTGCAAAAGGAGATAAACGAAAACTGCACAGAAGAGCTCCACTGGAAAGAGCCATGTCCAAAAACTTTTATTACCAGAATATTAAAATGAAATAACTTTTACACTCCAGAACACAAAACTGGGCCTATTAAAACCAGAATGATAAAATCTTTTCTTAATCTTTCTGTTCAATGCACACCTACTTGTACTTCACCATCTTTGTGATTATACCAGTAAACCTTCCTAGTATCTAATACCTAAAATCTAGCTATTCACATGACTAAAGACTGTAACACTCTTTCCATACTTCCATATCTTTATCAATGATACACATAAGTATATAAATCCAACTTATTCTACAAATTTCTCATATTCTCATACCCATCTCTAACTTCCATTTTCCATCCATTCCCTTACTAGACCTAGACATACCAAACAGTATCACTTCTTCAAACTTTATCCAATCAAACCAACAATATTACTCCAGCATCATCTTCCTTTGCATTAAAACTACGATTCAGCAATTCTGAGGGTTTCTTTTTTTTTTTTTTTGCATTTTTGCATTTTTGGACATCATTCACAAACATCTTGAACCTCACAAAGTTTCAGATCATAATAATTTCTAATTATGAAACTATGTCTATAACGTCAACAAGAAAATACCAAGTAAAAGAATTTTCTGTGTTCACTAAGTGACCGCTTACAGCCGTCCCGTATCTTCTACCTGCGCGGCTAAGATCCGTCACTTCGTGAAAACAAAAAAAGAGCGCGTCCTTTGAATTTATTCACAATATTTTATTTATTCATAATCTTTAATCAGGAACCCAATCAAAAAATGCTGCTCTCCCTTAGGGTCCTGTACAAAATAAAAAATAAAATGCGAGCATCATACATGTGTAGTAAATACATATCAATGATCATTATGTGTAATAAACAAATTAAAAACATCAGCAATGAAGTAACACATGTTTGCTAAAATTACAAACGCAATTGTTAAATAAACTGAATAAGGAAGGCATTTAAAGATTATTTTGCAAATATTGACGGAAGGATGCAAGAGATTGTATATTTTGACAAGAGGGTTCCAAACTGTTCCAAAGTGAGACTGCTAAGTAGTTGAAAATAATGTTTGAGGGACTCTGTATTACATTTGGGATAATATAACTTATTTTGAGACGATGATCTAGTTCCATGTGTATGAAGGTCTTTCCTAAAAGTAAATAACTTCGACAAACATGAGGGGGCAATACCTTTCATGCATTTAAACATTAATAGATATCTGGGGGGAAAAACGAACTCTATGTTCAAAACGAATCCAGCCTAAAGAAGCGAATAACGTATCATCAGGAGTCATAAAATCTGCTTTTAAAATTATCCTATCATTTGTAATGCAAGGCGTATGCTTTTTCTTTAGTTCTACGTGTCTTTAAAGGTAAGTATCAGCAATATTTAATAAAGATCGTTTCCATTTTCCCCACAGAACATCAATATCATTATTTTGACCCCAAAAGCTCCAATCCATATTCCATACATCTCGCTTAAATCCATTTTCATTAAACCTCTTAAACGACCTGTATGTTATAAATTTAGATTTCTTCGTTATCATTTTACCACACATAACTCCAAAAATCATAAAGTGATCACTAATTGATAAGGTAATCACACTATATTCAGTAAACAATTGCTCTATCAGTTGCACAAATTGATAAGTTTCATTCAGAGCTTTAAGAGAAGTGTTTCTGTACATGATTTATCTTCATTGAAATTGCAATTTAAATCACCCATCAGGACTGACTCAACATTTTCAGGCATTTTACTAAGTATACTGTCAAATTTACAGAAAAAAAAAATTTAGCGTTTGGCGGTCTGTACAAACATATATATATATATATAAATATATATATATATATATATATATATATATATATATATATATATAAGGAGTAGAATATTTGGGACGTACTTTAAGGCAGATCATTTCTAACTCTTTATATTCCAGATCAAATTTTCGAGATACTGCAAGTGCGGTTGATACATATACTAAAACTCCACCGCCACGATTGTTGCGGTCTTTACGAAAAATCACAAAATCTTTTAGAGAAATGCTATCGTTAGATACGTCATCACTACAAAGAGTTTCATTAAGGCCAATAATACCTATATCAGTTAAAGCCTTTGATAGGACATATTTAAAATCATAAAATTTATTGACAAGTCCTTTTACATTTAACAAACACATAGGGATACCTTTATTTAAACGTGGGATCAATCCATCTTGCAGATTGATTATTTTACTCTTGCATGTAATACTCTTATCAATTTTTACACTACTATCATCAACAGCAGAAACATGGGGGGGGGGGGGGGAAGAGAAATCTACGATATTCCTAAAAAGTCTGAGAAGACTGCACACTTTCTTTGTTTTCATTTAAGAAACATCTGGCTCTCACTTCTTGGCCTTTGGCCTAGTACATAGGACATGATTTCATCTTGTGTCCCTGTTGACCACAATGATGACATTGAAGTTCAGTCCCATGTCTGCACGATCGTGATCTATGATTTGGCTCTCCGCAGAAAGAACATCCTGGTGCAGTACCTCTAACTACTGAGGCACAGGAAGGGACGAAGATAATGGCCATGGCCATTGGGGTGTGGGATAATATGAACCATGAGGAGGCGTATGGAAGCGATCATTCGCGTTTGCACATGGCTACCGATACGAAGATGGACGCTCTGACGCGTGAAACTACCACGGTGGAGGTGGGTACTGTTGCGGCGGATATCCGCGGACCGGGTAACCGGAATGGAGAACATCATTTCCGTAATTTGGGACGCGATTCGCTTGACTACCTGTACCTTGGTAATTCTTTGCCGCTTCGAAGCTACTCGGCTGTCCAGGAGGGTCCGTCGTCTTACTATTTGAGGGACGCTGTCCTCTGTTAATTGATGGGGGTGGGGTTGGTGTTCTACTTGTAACTGCTGAAGAACTCTTAACAATAGAGTCAACGATATTCTTAATTCTTTTAACACCAGCTACAATCTGATCCATCCTTATCGACATACATGCAAATGCGATCACACCCTTTGAATCAAAGATAATGCATTTGTTGTCTGGAGCCATCGGATTAACTGGACCATCCTGGACAATAGGTATGATAGGGATATCAGAATTTATAGATCGATTGGAATGTAATGATCCATTGTGCGATTCAATAGTAGTATTGTCCTCAGTGTGGTCATTTACTCTCGTAGTCGTAGCAATCGTAATTGGCTGACCTTTAAGAACAAAATGGCGGGCGATCTCGGAGTTTATGTCGGGGTAGACTTTTAGAACATCATGAACAGTGGAATTTGAATCATTTCTGATTGATTGCTCGATGATTTTACAATGTCGAGCAATTTAACAACAAAAGAAAGACTCTCCGATGTAATGCATTTAGATAGTTTGAATCTGAAACCCGGCGTTCCTGGAATACCTTTACATCTGTTTCTACGGATTGATTTCGATTTCGGAGACATACTTTAAGTTCAATACATGTTATTAAGAGAGAGAGAAAAAAAAGGAGTTTTCCAGAATCATAAGCTGCAATAAGTAAGGAGAAACTCACTCTAACATTGTAGAACTGTAGAACCAGCGATCATCTGTGCGATCATCTCCAATATAACAGTGTATAATGAGAAGTATATACGGTACATATAATAGTCGTAGAAATCATCTCAACACTTATCAAAGACGTATTTAGGATAGGATTCACAACAAAAATATCCATAACATACAAATAATCATTGAAAGAAGCAATTGTGTAATCCTTGTCAAACGATGCAAATCAAAAAGTGAGATTTTCGTCGATTTAGAGTGCAAATTCTGCCAACTCTTTTAAGATACGTCTTCTCCGTACGGGGCGCCCTCATATTCAATTGACTTTGTGTTTTCACGAAATGACGGTTAAATGCGCGGTGATCAAGTCCCATATGTTTTACACGCGAGTGGCTAAGATCTGTCACTTCTTGAAAACAAATCAAAGCGCGCCTCGAATTTTGTGTTTTCACGAAGTGACGGTTATGTTTACACCTCATTTCCCCCCTGAAATATTAATCAATCGTGCAAATAATTAAGCATAGAACTAAACATTGAAATATGTTCTGTCCCTGGATATAAAATTTATTCACCCTTCATACATTAAAGAAGTTGGAATCATGCTTTAAAACTTTGAAAGGGATTTATTCAAAACTAACTTTCTTTTAGTTGCGCGCTCATCCATCACTTCGTGAAAACAGTAACGAATTATATTCATCCTTTCCCTCTACCTGTAATTTGTGAATGAATGAGAGAGAGAGAGAGAAAAGGATTAAGAAAAAATGCGTTATGCACAGGAAGAAATAAGGTGAGACTGAGAAACCAGGGAACAAAAATAAATAGTATGTCCGTATACAACAAATACAAAATGAATAAGGCACTAGATAACCACACACACAAAATAATTGACAAACTAGAAATCATAATAGGAAAAAATACACAACTACCAGTGAGAATAAAGAACAAAAGAGAAAGATGAGGTTCAAGTAGTCAAACTCACTCTCACTAGTACGTTCGGGCGGTACACCGGCTACTGGGGGAAAAACAGTACATGTACATCATGGGTTAGGCTAGATTGAAGAACGCAAATGGTGAAACTCGTACTAGCAAGCTGACGAATAACTACAGATGTGGAGGGAGAACATGTTGAGTAGAGGCTGTTATTAGCATCGTGGGTGAAGAGAAGTGGAGTGATTGACAATCTGACTATTTTAACTCAAGTCGGCTGCATCAACGGCAGCGTCGACAGACCTGGGCAAGGTCAAGCAGACAAGCTCGCGAAAAGAGGGGTCTAGATGAGCTTACAGGGAACTGACGACATAGAGGTGTTACGGACAGAGGGACGACAAGACAAGGTTGCTGGAAAGACCGGCCGGAAAGCCGAAGATGATGAGTGGCAATATAAGTAAGGGTGCAGGTCCAGGCTGGGCAAGGTCCTCGCTGGCTCTGCAGCAGAGCAAGATTTACAATCAGGAATACACCTTTCATATCTTGAAAGGGTAGACCTAACTCTGCCACACGTTGAGATGGTGCAAGAATAAAAATCTCCGCTGAACGGAAAATCGGTAGGGGGGGGGGGCATACACTGGCGGGAGGTTGGCATCACTGCGTCGACGCCTCACAACACTGATTGCGATCTACCGTGTGCGGAACCAAGTGAGGGGGACTATTGACTGCAATACCTTCTACTAATGTCTCAAACATACCACAGACAAGACTAGCCGCACGTATGGCCTTCAGGATGGAGCTAGATTTCTCCGTCAGATTTTCAGGAGCGGGAACGTGATCCTTACGCTTCCATCACGCCATTATTGAGACAAACACCACACGATCTGAGACATCGGTTTAACAGTGCAGCAGGGTCTTTATTCAGCCATGATGAATAGGCGCTTAACAATTTACAACAGTAGATGGCGCTAATACAAATTTCAATATACATGTATAAACATAATCAACAATATTAATATTGGCGCGAAGGGACCTCCTTAAAACGTACATAATTATACTACTAACTCATTTTGAAGAATTATGATAGATAGTTGAATGAAGAAAATAATTTATCCAGTAAACGGTGAATATAAGCGATGTTAAAAATGAATTACTCGAAGTGCTTACGATTGCTCCGCGACATTTCGCCATTTCCTTTTGGCTTCTCCTGGGGGTCTGATTCCCGGCCTAGGGGAACCCAGTCATTTTGTTCACGTTTGATCATCATCCATCCGTGAAGGGAATGTAAACTTTGGGAAAACTAATAACGGGAGAGACGTCTGGTGACTTCCCAAAGTACCCTATCCACACGTGAGACAAATTGAACCGGAAACCTCTCTTTTTTGTAGAGGATAGGGGTCCCACTCTCTCCCAGTACGCTTCCTTTACTCCTCGCTCGAAACATTTTTTTTTTCTCTGCCAAAGATTTTGACGTCTTCAGTCTTGATCGATATTCAGCATTTGTATTATAATACCAATATATACCTGATAAGTTTTATACTTGATCTATCCTCAACCATTTTATCGCCTTTGAGTGAAATATTAGGCATCTTTAAAAATTAATGCAAATATTCTGTATTCCTGTCAACAGCTTATATACTGTGCACGGGTTCCGGCATGACCATTTTACGAACTGAACTTTGTGATGGACTTTACCACTGCGATAATTATGAGGATGAATCATCATGCAGTAAGTTGAGAACAACCGATAAAGTGTAGATGATTATGTTAAAGGGGAAGTCCACCCTTAAAGCATTTTCACCATTTTCTTTTTATCATTCTCCATTTTCATGGTTGTTAATGGGGAGGGGGGGGGGGGGACGCGACAGTCGAAGTAATAGCGACTGAGTGGGGAAGGATCTGTTATGATACACTCCCTTGAATACGAAGATATTTTTCAGTATGAAGAAAAATGATTTTGCATTGTAGTGACGACCATTTATTGTTTATGTTGCATTTAATGGTTATGACCTTTGAATCTCAGAGCATTTTTGACCACACAGGCATTGATCTGAATATACATATCTTTTCTGTTTTCTTGTAAATGGGTTTCAGTATTTAGATATTTTCGAAATTTGCATTTGCTAGCTCTTGTTAACATAATGAAATCCCTACTTATCTAAAACTTCCGTTTAACAGGTCTTCTACGAAAAGTGAGAGTATATATGATTTATGTACGGTATCCTAGGGAGAAGATAATTTCCTCGGAAGACTAGCAATTTCTGACATAGTAGAATAAATTATGTTTAATTAATAAAAGCTTGAAAATGGTATTGTTTGAAATAATTGTGGATGATGAAAATTTTACTTTTACCTCAAAGAAATAAGGGGTCTCACGGTATTTTGCCCGATGACTTTCCATAACCTTTTCTAGAAGAAACTTATCGTTCCTAATTCTTTTTGAAATACCTTACATTTCTAGTGACGAACTGACTGTGGAGAACAGGGGCGTAGACAGCGGGGGGGGGGGGGGGGGGGGGGGGGGGGAGAGGGATGGGGTTATACATCCCCAACTTTTCAGGTGGGGGCATGGTGTGTACAAACATTCCCCCCCCCCCCGGTTTCACCCCTACAAAAAAAACAAAAAAAATGGTGGAAAATATACATTTCTATTATATGTTGTACATAAATATAATTTGATATATTATATCTATGAATACTATTAAAATTTATATATTATTTATTTCAATATAGATTATAGATATTATTAATTCATGTACAATATTGTATGACGAGAGTGCCCAAGTCTGCGCAGTGCCCTTGTCTGCCCACACGTGTAAATGCGCGATTTTGATAAAACAAAAAAAAAGACCAACAAACAAACTTTTCATCTTTATTATAGCGATAGGTATTCATGCCAAGTAACGAATCAGAATACTTAAAAAAGGGTCTTATTTCAGATATTTTATTCTCAAGCCTCAAAATGTTGTCCTTTACGTCAAAACTCCCGAACTGCGTATGAAATGAATGAGTGCGCAGACATGGGCACTATTTTTATTTTTTTATTTTTAAGTTGAAATGACACGGCCGCCGTTTCTTGTGAAAATAGCATTGATATTGCCCTAATTTTGATGAGATTTTTTGCAAACTTGCTATTTAGAATATCAGGAATGATATAAAATTAAGCTTTAGAGGAATATCAAAGAAATCCTTGTTCACTTTCAGGTCAAAATCTTAAGTGGACAGACATAGGGCTCCCCATCATATATTTATATGAATTTATTGATATTTATCTACAATTCTGTCTTTGCTTCTGATTTTTCTCGATATATTTTTACACTACTAGAAAGTTAAAACCATCTGCTTCAAGATATACAACATGGGTGTTGATCTGGGAGGGATTTGGAGGTTTCATATTGTTATTTTTGTTTTTTAAGTGAGGGGGGGGGGGGGAATGGCTTGTGTTACCATCCCAAAATATATTTTAATGTGATTTTTTTTTCAAAGCCATAATGGGAAAAATTACTTAGATTAAAAGTCCATGTAATTATTCTCGATTTAGAGGGTTCAGTAGGTAACTTTCCATTATAATGCAATTTTGCCACACTCATGTTATTACTAATACTAACAATTTTCGAAATGAAAATATAGTGAATCGAATGTGGTGGGGAAATCACCTCCAATATTTATCGAGATTGATGACCAGTGTCATTATCACCAAAATATACATAGAAGAATGATGAAATGACAATCATAACATGTAGAGTCGTTCAGAAGCACCGCTGCGGGGGTTGCATGTGGGTGCAGTCCCCTACTTTTCCCTTTAACTTCAGATAAGTACCCCCATTTTTCTTTCGAATAAGTTCCCGTGTCGTATTCCTATCAGTGCCTATTTTAAAAATTAAACCTCATCCCTCACCTTACCTTTGATAAATGCTCCTATTATCATTTTAAATTCCTCTTATCCCTTAATAATGTAACAAGTCATTTTTTTTTTCGTTGTAATATATAGGCACTGATTTAATTTTTCTACTTTATAAGAACATTTCGTTCTTATAAATGCCCCTTTTCAGGTGTGATGAGTGCCCCCTTTCACCTCTAATAACTGCCTTTTCTACCTTTTCTACATATTCATTTATTTTTTTCTAATAAGTGTCCTTTTCCCAAGTGTCATTTTTCCCATGATAACTACCACGCTTCCCTTTTCCATAACATGTGCTTCTAATCCAAAGTGACTTAGAGCCAATATTCCCAAATGCACGCTCGTATTAAAAGTATGGCTTATTAAAATAAATTTTCATTGTGAAATTTAGCAAATGAAACCCCATTAAAATTGTGTTTCCCCGTTTTTATATTACAATGTATTTACGACCTCACAAATTTTTAATATTGTTTGCTCGTTCGCTTTGCTCGCTCGTT
Organism: Heliocidaris tuberculata; assembly: GCA_025618425.1. Lineage (NCBI taxonomy): Eukaryota > Metazoa > Echinodermata > Echinoidea > Camarodonta > Echinometridae > Heliocidaris > Heliocidaris tuberculata. The sequence continues at coordinate 14,086,308 of CM046838.1, forward strand.
CAATATATTCAAATCAAATATTATATATATATATATATATATATATATATATGTGGGTGTGTGTTTGTGTGTGGAGGTATATATATATATATATATATATATATATATATATATATATATATGTGTGTGTGTATATATATATATATATATATATATATACAGTGCGTATTAAAAAAAAATGTTAGACTTTTGAAAAATATCTCAAAATTACATTTCAAAATATTTAGAAGATTTTTTTTTCATGTCGATAGATGTTCAATAGTCTCATCTATCAAGTGCCACTAACATAACACATTTTCGTTCACGCTTGGGTGAACACTGACTATTTTTGTCCAGAGTGTGAAAAATGGCTTTCGCCAAATTGAAAGAAGAGGGAAAATTAAACCAGCAGTCCGAATAAGTACTCACATTCAAACAAATTGCTCTTTTGCATAAATTTATGATTATGTTATGATAGTCTAATAATTTTGTGCCAATTTTGTATCATTGTTTTAATGATTTTATTGCTTTATGCATATGTGAGAATTAATAATGTGTAATTACTTCAAGATCTTTTAAGCACAGTATTCACAATTCACAGAAACATCAAATCCACATGCCAGTCATTCAGTCAAGATGAAAAGTGCCAAATTAATACATCTTCAGATCATTCAATCAATCAATCAAAAAATCAATAAATCAATCAACAATCAACCCATCAATACTGTACATTAACCGATAGTTCAGTCAATCAATCGATTAATAAATCAATGCATCAACCAATCATTCAATAATTCAGCCAGTCAGTCAATGAACCAGTCAATCAACAAGGTAATCAACAATCAATCAATAAATCAATTGGTCAAATCGTCTATCAGTTAATCAACCTGTCAGGCAGTCGGGAAACTGCCATTGAATCAATCAATCAATCAATGACACTGTAATTTAACAGATTATTCACAAACACATCAAATCACACTAAAACATACATTCAATCAAGAATGCCAAATTAATCAATTTTCAATCAGCCAATCAATCAATCTGTCAATCAATCAGTCATTAAATAAAAAATGTAAATCAATCTGTCGATTGATAAATAAATCAACCAGTCAATCTACTGTACTTATTCAATCAATTTCTCAATAAATCTATCAATCAATCACAGTGTATCCATTATGTAACCAGTGGCGGATCCACATTGGGGAAAATCCCCCCCCCCTCCCTTTTGGCAGCTAAAAGCCTATGTTTTTCTTCATTTTTATGCCTGAACTGATTGGTCAATAAATTGATTTATTAATTGACTGATCAATCGACTGATTGATTGTTGATTAATTGTTTGCTTGGTTGGTTGAGTGAGTGACTGACTGAATGGTTGAATGACTGATTGATCCATTGTTTGAGAGATTGATTTACACCTGAATGACTTACTGATTGATTAATTGATTGACTGACTTCTCGACTGACTGATGGGTTGATTAATTGATTGATTGACTGAATCACTGACTGAATGAATAACTGATCTATCGGTTGATGTATTGATGGGTTGATTGATTGATTGGTTGATTGATAGGTTTATTGATTGATTAATTGGTTGAATTATTTGAATATTAATCAATTTGGTACTTCTTGAATGAATGATTGGCATGTGGTTTTGATGTGTCTTTGTATTGTGAATACTGTGCTTAAAAAGATCTTGAGTAATTGATTCTCACCCATGCATGAAGCAATGAAATCATTAAAATTATGATAGAAAATTGCCCCCCAAAATTCCAAAGACTATCATAACATAATCATAAATTTATGCAAAAGAGCACTTCGCCTGAATGGGAGTACTTATTCCGACTGCGGGTTTAATTTTCCCCGTTCTTTCAATTTGGCGCAAACCATTTTTCACACTCCGGACAAAAACAGTCAGTGTTCACCCGAACGTAAAGGAAAGTTTGTTTTGTTAGTGGCACTTGAAAGATGAGACTATTGGGCATCTATCGACATGAAAAAAAAATCTAAATATTTTGACATGTAATTTTCACAGATTTTTCAAAAGTTTAACTTTTTTGGAAACGCACTGTATATATATATATATATATATATATATATATAGGTGTGTGTGTGTGTGTGTGTGTGTGCATATATATATATGGCCCTTGAGGAAAATCATACCCCCCCCCCCCCCCCCCCCCCCCCCCCCCCCACCTATGAGGACCTGTCTACGCCAATGGTGGAGAACCATCAGTGGAAAGATCACTTATTCTTGTTCTTTTTTCAGACTTTTCATCAACATATCTACAAGAAGGCGAGTCACATCTCATCTACATACCATATTCATCAACTAGACGATTATACGATACCACTTTGCTAAAAACAAATTCTACATACGGTTTTAGAGTCGTATTCCAGAATCTGCAACTCTACTATTACGACTCAGTGCGAATAGGGACAGGTACCGATTTATTTGACACAGAGTCTGTCATCACATCAATCAGTGGATACAGAAACTACGCTGATGATGTCTACGTTGAGACTAGTGAGATGTGGTTAGCTGTGATAGGTGGAAAGACTTCAAGCAGTCTTCGTTTGGATGTTGAGATTATTGCCATTAACTTTTTAAGTGAGTGCATTATTTTATTGTTTTTTTGTTATTTAAATGACTGTTGGTGTAGGGTCACGTTTCTTAAAAGATAACGGAAATCGCAAAAATCAATGCAAAACGTAAAAAAAAAAAAAATCAATAACATAACAAGATATGACATTCATAAATGAATATTTGTGTAAAAATCATGTTGCCGGGTGTCCATCATCGTCATCATCTTCGCAATCATGCTATAATGATCTCCTATCTGCCTTTTCAATTTCTTTCTCTTATATGAATAAGCCAGCTCGTAATTTGTATGATGGGGGGGGGGGGGGTTGTGTGTGCGGAAACTTAACAAAAAAATAAGCTGTCAAATTTGTCGTAGGATTTTACGAACAATATGCATCAAGTAAGATTAAACTCCGTAAATATTTGCAATTCACATAATTTTCAACCTATGTTGTGAAAGTATTCACCTCTCCAACAAACTTCATTATTGTATCTAATTAAAAGGACAAAAATAATAAGTTTGATATAAAGGTCTAAACATGTTTATTACTTTTCAATAAAACATTTCCCTAGCAAACACTAACAGTAGTAGCAATGAAGGTATTATGAGGAATTCAACAAAGATTAATCCCTACATGGGTGTGTGCTGATCCTATAGAAGCTCCATTTTTTCTCCCCTCTCTCTCTCTTCCCCTGCCTCTCGCTAATTCAAGAACCCTGAACTCTGAACTTTCATGCATCGTGAGAAAAAAAATCAATATCATATTTTTTTCATTTTTTAAAAGAAATATTCCATTAAATCTCCCCCCCCCCCCCATGGCCACGATATGATAATTTTAGGCTTGAACAAAATGTTAATTACTGTATATCTTTTCAAACACATGCAAATTTAATTCCACGTCCAGTTAGACAGTTAGAAAATAGGTGTTATTCGTTATTTCCATTTTATTATACACGACTGATGTGGAAGACTGGTCAACGCATCCCTTCGAGAAGAGCCCCCCCCCCCCCCCCCCCACCCCGCTTTTCTCGAAAGGGTGCGATAATAGGAAGTGACATGTTGCATACGCCGCGGCGGCTCATATCTAGGTTTCAAATTGTAAACATGGTAGTAGAGAATTGGCTCTCAAAATTTTGATTCTATGATTTAAGCGAAAATCGGCAGCAATGTTAACATTTTTCTTGTATTCATAAAACCAAATCTTAATTTTTACACGTTATGGCAAGTTTACCACAAGATAAGTTATGAATATTAGTTAGCTTTCGGAATAGAACTCATTGATATTGTCAGATGAGTTGTTGGGAATAATCATGAGTAACAACAGACGGATACCTTTTCCAAACTGTGAAAATTATGCATTTAGCACAGAAGTGACTTCCAGATACAATGCCATTAAAAAAGAACAATGTTTCAGGGTTAAGAGAAAAGTCAATACACTTTAAAAAAAAAAAAAACATTCCAAAGAGAATAATGCTCAGAAGTATTAATTAGGGTTTATCTTCCAACAGGACATGAAAAAAGTTAAAACTCACAATCACCAAATTCCTATATTGGCGCACTTAGGTTTGGCCTTGGCCCACTGTGAGGCGGTAGGCGACCATTACCGTCATCATGTAACCTGCGAACTCCGCCATCGTCATCATCATCATCATTGCCATCATGTTATAGCTACCTATCATTTCTACCTTTTAAATTTCTTTCTGTTTTACATTTTTCTTCATCTTCTGTTCAGACCCATCAATTATGATTGTATCTTGGAATTGTATACCGCGTTAACTCACTACGTCATAAACGTTCTTCTCGGAATGTCGGGGGGGGGGGGGGCGTTACGTTATGCAAGACCCCTATTTTACGAATTTTTCTTTTCTTTTTTTTTTACGAATCGTGTTATTCTTTCACCTTTGGAGTTGAATTATATCGTTTGCATTCGTTTTTACGAAACGTGGTCCTATATTTTGCTATCACTGCATTACTCAATGTACTGAAACTATATGTCCCGATATAACAAGTGAGATGGACTGCGTATCATGTTAACGTCTTTTCTCTCTGCATTCTTTATTTATTTATTTTTATTTATTTATTTATTTTTTTAATTTTTTTTTTTTTTGATGAAGGATAACATTCCTGCGATACTGGCTGATTGATCGAGGTAAAATTGTCCCCTATTTAAACAGAAATCAGAAATGAGCATGTTTTCGAAGTGTGAGAAAAATAACCACATGACGAGCTACCGTCAGTTTATATATATTTCCGTAAATCGTTACTAAATCTGACTCTGTTTACCAGCCTTGTTCACTTGTTCAAGCTCCAACATGAGCGTGTCGCCGACTCTCCTGTGCGATGGGCTCTACCACTGCGACAATTATGAGGATGAATTAGCGTGCAGTAAGTTATATAATCGTTGATTTAATGTCGCTAGCCTCTCATTTATGTTTCTGTACGCTTAGTATTAATATTTTAATATTCAGCGATGAGTTAATATTGTTGCACGAGTGGTTATCAGGCGATGTTTGCTCCTTTTTATATTTCGTCAAAATGCGGTTGTGTTTCGGTTTCAGTTTATTTTTAACGTCAGTTTTGTTTTGTGTGTGTGTGTGTGTGTGTGTGTGTCAAGGGTTGGAATTTGATTAGTGTTCAAAAATGTACCTGTAGAGTACCTCACTAAGGCTATACCGCCCGTGTGTTGATAACTTTGATTATATATGTCCTGCACTGAGTTTAAATTTGAGCACTTTCTGAACTCTTCTTATATACTTGACTCAAAGGGATACTCAACAGCAGATTTTAAACGTTTTTATGCCGCGAGAGGGCACCGTGATCATTACCTGATCTAAATCCACATTCAGCGGGTATTTTGTTTTTGTTTTTGTTTGTCTCTTTTATAGGAAATTAAGGTTTTGTAATTTAAGACTTGCCCGTGTACACGGTTACCTTATTTAAATATATATGGTTGGGCTATTGTCTGAGATTAATTCAATATGTTTCTTTATAAATCTCGTAATAAATTATAATTTCAAAGAGATTTTTATGATTCTAATTTCCATGTATTTAGCCCCTTTTGGAATGAAACTTTAGTCGATTGTCCTTTTCTGCACATTTAAACCCCGTGAACAACTGAAATTTAACACAAAACACATTAATGATGCAAGTAAAGTACATTTTACATCTTTTAACATGTTTTGTTGAATTTTTTTTTTTTTAATGCGATTTTTGAATATTCATTCCAAAGGGCGCTAAATCCAGAGATATTCATTAAAATATCAAAACTCGGTTAATCTTATTAAAATGTTGCACTGATGAGTCTGGTAGCGGTACAATATGCTTTAAAATCGCAATACATACGCTTTATGGAAATTGGTTGAACGAAAAAATCCTAAATGACCATAGTGGATTAAGCTCCTTTTGAAATGAAACGGTTTTGTATTTAGCCCGTTTTGGAATGAAACCTGAATTTGTACCCCATTTTTTTCAATTTTCAAAAAAATATTTTTTTTAATGCGATTGATTCCCATATCCAAAAAGCACATGATTATCTTTAAAAGTCAATTCCGGTAAAAAGAAATGCATTGAGCTCCTTTTGGAATTAAACTAGTCATTATATATAAATATATATATATATATATATATATATATATATATATATATATATATATATGTGTGTGTGTGTGTGTGTGCGCGTGTGTATGCGTGTGCGCGTGTGTGTATGTGTGCGTGCGCGTATATATATATATATATATATATATATATATATATATTTATGGCCCTTGAGGAAAATCATGCCCCCCACCTATGAGGACCTGTCTACGGCAATGGTGGAGAACCATCAGTGGAAAGATCACTTATTCTTGTTCTTTTTTCAGACTTTTCATCAACAAATCTACAAGAAGGCGAGTCACATTTCATCTACATACCATATTCATCAACCAGACGATTATACGATACCACTTTCCTAAAAACAAATTCCTCATACGGTTTTAGAGTCGTATTCCAGAATCTGCAACTCAACAATTACGACTCAGTGCGAATAGGGACAGGTACCGATCCATCTGACACACAGTCTGTCATCACATCAATCCGTGGATACATAAACTACGTTGATGATGTCTACGTTGAGACCAGTGAGATGTGGTTAGCTGTGATAGGTGGGAAGACTTCAAGCAGTCTTCGTTTGGATGTTGAGATTATTGCCATTAACTTTTCAAGTGAGGGCATTATTTTATTGTTTTTTGTTATTTAAATGACTGTTCGTGGAGGGCCACGTTTCTTAAAAAAACAACGGAAATCATCAAAATCAATGCAAAAATAATTTAAAAAAAATTATAATAACATAAAAAGATACGAGATTCATGAATGAATATTTGTATAAAAATCATGTTGCCGAGTGTCCGTCATCATCATCATCGCAATCACGTTATAGTGATCTCCCATCTGCCTTTTCAATTTCCTTCTGTTATATGAATGAGCCAGCTCGTATTAACTTGTATGATAAGGGGGGCGGGGGTGTATGTCTGAACACTTAACAACAAATAACCTGTCAATTTTGCCGTAAAGAGATTTGTGAAAATTTACATGAAAAGTTGTTCAATTTACTGTTTGAAAATGACCTGTCCGGATAACCAACCTGTCCGGATAACCAACCTGTCCGGATAACCAACCTGTCCGGACACACAACTTCTGGGTATAAAAATGTCCCTGAAATACAATTTGTACGCGCACGCGCATTCGTTTGTTTGTTGGTGTTTTTATTTGGACGCGTTATTGTTAAACAATTAAAATCTACACCTTATAAAGGTCACTGACTGACCTTATAAAGGTCACTGAATTATACCCTGTACAAATGACCTTTATCTCCACGTACGCAATTGTAATTATGAACTGGGTTATTAAGCTAGATAAGCTCAATATATTATACAGATATTGACTGTAGGTTCTGTAATACAACATTCTTTGGACCGCCGATGGGAGTTATATTTTCCCTAGCTTAAGGGTTATATTTTTCCCGAAGCGTTTGGCGCTGAGGGAATATACTATTACGAGGGAAAATATAACTCGCTTGTGGTCTAATGAACGCATAGTTCACTCCTTCCATTTGTATGAGATAGCCTTGATTACACTGACATGACTGAGGTCAAGATTCTACGGGTCTAGATCTAGCCCTGCTAAAGTTAAAAAAAAATAAATAAAAAAATAGGACTTTAAGTCTAGATCTACTCACCCTTCTTGCCTTGTACATGAGGAGTCATTCTATTATAATTCTACTGATATTATGAGAAAGTATATGTTCACATAGATCTAGGCCTGAATTCGAATATAGGGCCTACATTTGGTCTAACGTTTGATATAGATCACACGGGAGGAACTAATTTTGCTTTATAATGGCGCTGAAGGAGTGAATACAAAAAATCCTCTTGAACTTTCTGTTCAGATATATTCTTTAATATGATCTTAGATTTTCCGTAGTTAAAGACATAGTGAATCCGCATTATTAATCAGAATGAGCTCTAAATCAACTTGCAATGCAAAAATCATGAAGCTTGAGGATAATCTGAGCCGATGAGCAAAATTTGGCTGTTTTCCATGTACGCGCTGCGCCGTCCAGTCCAACGTGTAGCTGCAAGGGCTACCGCAGCATTTTCTGCAGCAACATTGCAAGTGAGAAACTCGCGACAAGTAAGATCTAAGATCTAAACTTACCAGCTTACTGTTCCGACCAAGGGTGGTATTCTGAAAATTGTTGTAACTTTTCTTGTAACTTTTGTTGTATCTTCCTGAGATACCTTCCTAATACCTCTCTAATATTGTTGTAAGTTGGTATTCTGAAAATTGTCTTAAGTAGATATTGTCTCTCTAAGGACCGCCTTTATATTATCTTCGACACGCCCATTTTTCGACACTTTACCGAAAAAGATGGATTTTTTTTTATATAGGTAGGTTAACCAATAGGAGAACCCCTTATGTCAAACATAAGGATGGGCTCTGCGCGTTTATCACGACGATGACAATGACAATGACAATGACAATAACAATGATTTTATTTCCCATGTCACCCCTTCCAGGGTATTGGAGAAACAATAATTCACAATCAGTTTGTATACACAAGAACAACTATATTAAAATATATACAATATTTACACTATGTCTGCGTAAAAAAAAACACAAAAAAAAAAAAAAAAAAAAAACACAACTACAACAAACGTACAATATTATGTACAATAATATGTACAATATTATGTATAATAGTACAATATCAATTTCGGGCGTAGTTATTAAATTACACGTTTTATAATGCGCCATGCGCTATGGGACTGCAATTAATCAACATAATGGCTTACCCTCTTCTACTCGAATCAAGTCACATATTGATGTAAAATCATCGAATTCCACCTGTAATTTCTTTAAAATGTCTTTTCTATGATATGTTGAATCACACACAGTCTCCATCTTGCTATTCGAGCATATACTGTCTGATTCTGAGCTAGAAAAAATTGCCGAGACCGTGAGATAGTTTTCTCGTAGTTACCATGGAAGATAGGATACAACAAAAGATAAGATAATTTTCAGAATACCAATTATCTCTTCATATTATCTTCAGCGCGCATATGTAAATTAAGATCATGCGCTGAATGAACAAAGATAAGACAAAATTTACAACAATTTTCAGAATACCAATTTTATCTTAAATGTGGAGATACAATAATATTTGGGATAAACCAGTTTTCAGAATACCGCCCCAAGGCTATCGATTTTTGTGAGGTTTCTTGCCACACTTTAGATCAAATAAGGATTGCTTTTTGAATTAACTGACTACTCGTGTAATATTACAATATTCTAGATGATTTTTAATACAAAACATTTTTGACAGGGAGTGAAAATATGCAAATTGCGATCTTCATAATCGGGGGGGGGGGGCTCTTCTTGAAGGGGGTGTCGTTAACTAGTCTTCCACATGAGTCGTTTATAATAGAATGTAAGGAACGGAAATTCGTCTACCATTTACTCTAAAAAGGCCAGGTTATTTTGGCCATTTCACAGCCGGGGATGGGGGGGGGGGGGGGGGTGGGGCGGAGAATTCACAGCTTAATCTACAAAACTGTATAGTTAAATGCTTGGAAATATTTTCACATTAATTAATTATGCTAATTTATGCGTGAAATCAGAATTTTGCTCTAAATCATTAAATAAAGTTTTAAAAAATGCTAACTTTTTGGTCTAGACACTCTTGCCATTATTATTAGCATATATACTTGGAAAAAAAAATCGGTATCAAAATTATTTTTGATGTATTTTGTTGTATTTTAAATTTCTTATGTATATCCTTGTTTTTTACCTTTAGTTTTTTATTGCTTATTGCGATCATAAACATGATAAAATAAATTAGTTTTAATCAGTAACAGTAAAAATGGATTTATAAATTTTGGCTAAAAACACATTTTGTATTGAAATTATACATGAAATCACGTTTGTGGGCAATTTTTGGTTTGACGTGCAGGTAGGAAATGTTGCGCAACTTCGGAACCGCATGCCCGGACGTCGCGAATTTTTGGATTTTTAGAGTGTCTAGACCAAAAAAGATGCGTGAGATTCGAAAGAAGAAAGTTCTGAAACGCTACGGCGACTGTTTTGCGCGTTCCAGACATATCGCGAGAAACGTCTGGGGGGGGGGGGGGGGGGGGGAATTCTGCCCCGGGCCCTTTTAGCGTTATCGTAAACAAGTCGTACACATCAGTCCTTTAATTTGAAATAATCGAAATTGAAACAGTTTGAAACTTAAATAAAACTCTTTTTCGTAGTCTTGGAGATCAGTCGTTTAATGAATTAAAGTACTGAAAATATTATCGCAAATTAAAAAATAACAAGAAACGCACAATCAAATAATTTGCTTTAATATCGTAAAATGTCAAATAAAGGTGCTTTGCTTAGTTTTGCATTTAAGTCGTTTCTTTATCAAAATAGAATATAATGATCCATTTCTTTCTATGTATGGAATTCATTTTTTTTGTAAACTAGTCTTGCATAACAGTTGTTAAAAATGAAATAAAAATAAAAATTAAACGCGTTTTTACTTCTTTCATTTTATTGAGACACACGTTTATGTATTAATTTTTGCAAGTGTTACATTGAATTTCATTTGATTAAGGAGAAAATTGAAGGAGTAAGAACTGTAAAGGGTTGCACATGCTGCATTTTTTTTTTTTCATTTTGCCAAAACAAATTGAAATTATCTTTTAATGTCTATAAACTCTAAGGAATTTATTTACTGGCATATACATGAATGCTATCTATAATCATTGTGATCAAATCCACACAATCGCAATTTAAGGAAAGTCGCAGACATGTTCTCTCATAACATGCCCTTCTTTAGTTCAAAATATGTAAGCATCACCTTCAGGATCAGTGAATCCAATTAAGACAGCAACAAGATAAAACCAATCAACATTCACTAACACACTGTTCACCTTCCAACAAACTTCATTATTGTTGCTAATTAAAAAGCAAAAATAATAACAAGTTTGATATAAAGGTCTAAACATATTTATTACTTTTCAATAAAACATTTCACAAGCAAACAATAACAGTAGAAGCAATGAAGGTATTATGGGGAATTCAACAAAGATGGATCCCTACATGGGTCTGTGCTGAGCCTATAAAAGCTCCATTTTTTCTCGCCTCTCTCTCTCTCTTCCCCTGTCTCTCGCTGCTTCAAGAACCCTGAACTCTGAACTTTCATGCATCGTGAGGGAGAAAAAAGCAATATTATATATATATATATATATATATATATATATATATATATATATATATTATTATATAAAGAAATATTCCGTTAAATCTGCCCCCCTAAAAAAATGGCCACGATGTAATAATTCTAGACTTGAACAAAATGTTAATTACTGTATATTCTTTCAAACACATGCAAATTTAATTCCACGTTCAGTTAGACAGTTAGAAAATAGGTGTTATTACGTTATTTTCATTTTATTATAAACGACTGATGTGGAAGACTAGTCAACACATCACTTCGAGAAGAGCCCCCCCCCCCCCCCACCCCGCTTTTCTCGAAAGGGTGCGTTTAATAGAAAATGACATGTTGCATACGCCGCGGCGAAAAATCAGCAGCAATGTTAACATTTCTCTTGTATTAATAAAACCAAATCTTAATTTTTATACCTTATGGCAAGTTTACCACAAAATAAGTTATGAATATTAGTTTACTTTCGGAATAGAACTCATTGATATTGTCAAATGAGTTGTTAGGAATAACCATGAGCAACAACAGACGGATACTTTTTTTCCAGACTGTACAAATTATGCATTTAGCAAAGAAGTGCCTTTTCTTTTCTTTTCTTTTTTTTTTTTTTTTTTTTTACGAATCGTGTTATTCTTTCACTTTTTGCGTTGAATTATATCACTTACGTTGATTTTACGAAGCGTGGTCCTCCATTTTGCTGTCACTGCATTACTCAATGTACTGAAACTATATGTTCCGACAAAGCAAGTGAGATGGACTGCCTGTTATGTTAACGTCTTTTCTCTCTTATTTTTTTTTTTGGAGGGGTGGGGCTGAAGGATAACAATCGTGCGATACTGGCTGATTGATCGAGGTAAACGTTGTGCCCTATTTAAACAGAAATCAGAAATGTGCATGTTTTCAAAGTGTGAGAAAAATAACCACATGACGAGCTACCGTCAGTTTATGTATATTTCCGTAAATCGTTACTAAATCTGACTCTGTTTACCATGTTTACCAGCCTTGTTCACTTGTTCAAGCTCCAACATGAGCGTGTCGCCGACTCTCCTGTGCGATGGGCTCTACCACTGCAACAATTATGAGGATGAATTAGCATGCAGTAAGTTACATAATCGTTGATTTAATGTCGCTAGCCTCTCATTTATGTTTCTGTACGCTTTTCTATTTTCTTTTTAGTATAGTGTTAGCATGATTAGTTTTGGTTCAAGGTTTGAAATCGAACTGAACTGAAATGGTATGTATTAAAAAATCGACATTCAACCCTAGGGCGTATTTCCATGAAATGTAGAAAGTAAAAGCAAAGAAAAAAGAGCAGTTACATTGCAAATTATTATTTACACTGTAAAAAATAATTGCCGTTTTTTCACGGGAATTTCCTGGCAGTCAGGATGCCGGGAATGCACGTTTTTCCACATTTTTTTTTTTAAACCGGAAATCATCATATAATAACAATAAAATTATGTAATGATGATGATTTCTGGCAAACCAACAATCTACATTTTGTTTTACAGGAAAAGAATGTAAAATTGAAATAATGGCAATAACTTGTTACTAATTTCAAGGGCTAAAAAATCTGTAGTTTTAAAGTTATTATTTACAGTGTACGTTATCGTAGACATAAAGTAATATGGAAAATCAGAAGGGAGATAGAGAAAGAGTTGAGGGAGTGGAGGGAGAAAGGTGAAAGGGGTACTAGTACACTGATAAATAGTTTACAGAGGAATAGCAGTACACATTTTGCATAACAAATGAATAAATTATTTAGTGTGTCTATATAAAAACCATTGTAAATCTTACGATAATTGAAAAATATTTTTCATAAGCATGAAGTGAAGAGCAAGGGAAATTGCGAGATGATAATCCAGCAAATTACGTGACAAAATTTAATTGATTATCACTGAGGGGCAATTACACGGTTGCTCACATTACAGTTGAAGAAGTATGGGGTTACATCTTCATTACAGTTGAAGAAGTATGGGGTTACATCTTCAGCTCTTATTATCTTATTACAAGTATCAGCTACATCAGTTTTAGTTAAGACAATGCATACATATTGGAGTACCTGTATATAATTAGAACCAAAGCCTTAGAAGAGGAGCAGTAAATACTGCTAGCCTAACGTGTCGGTTACTCACGTTACAAAATTTGGATATGCATAAATTGCAAAGAGGTCTTACATGAAAAGTGTTCTAATATGAGGATTTTTTGAAAAAACGATTTTACTCTTTTCAAAGAACCATGATAGGGAGACCTCCACTGGGGGACAACTAAAAATTACTGGACCAGGGGCGTAGATAGCGGGGGGATGGGGGGTATGCATCCCCCAACTTTTCGGGTGGGGGGATGGTGTGTACAAACATTCCCCCCCCCCCCCCCAGGTTTCAACTCACACACACACACACAAAAAGTGGTGGAAAATATACATTTCTATATTGTGTTGTAGATAAACATAATTTATTAATCTATTAAATTTATTTTTATATATTCTTTATTTCAATATAAATGTTGTATATCTGTGTACAATATCGTAGATTTATATGAATTTATTAATATTTATCTTCAATGCTGTCTTGGCTTCGGATTTTTCCCGATATATTTTTATACCATTGGAAGGTGAAAACCATCTACTTCAAAATAATTATATAACATGGGTGTTGATCTGGGAGTGATATGGAGGTGTATTTTTTTTTTTTAATGAAGTGTGTGTGTGTGGGGGGGGGGGGGGTGTTGGTCTGCATGTGTTACCATTCCCAAATACATTTAGAGGTGATTTCTTTTTCTTTTTCGAAGCCACAATGCAGAAAAATTATTTAGATTAAAGGTACATGTAATTATTCTGGATTTAGAGGGTTCAGTCGGTAGCTTTCCTTTATAATGCAATTCTGCAAAACTGAAATGAAAATAATCACAGGAATCGAATGTGGTGGAGAAAGAGGGAATACATCACACCCAATATTCATCGTAGATGATGATGACCTGTGTCATCATCACCCCACTATACATAGAAGAATTATGAAATGACAAACATAACATGTAGGCCCGGTCAGAAGCACCGCTCCGTGCGTTGCATGTGGGCACAGTGCCCCTTCTTTTCCCTTTAACGGGGGCAGGTGAGTTTCCTTACAATTTTTTATAATGATTATTTTTCTAATGTAATCATGTATCTCAAAGCATTCGCTTGGATCCAGCTGAAGCATGCGGCTGGTTTTTTTTCAAAACTCACCTGCCCCCGACAAAGGGATCAATTGATATGGTTCAAGATTTTTCAATCTGTCGGTCAATTGAATCTGGTGTCGCCGAAATCACTGGCCCGTCTCCGTGGTCTAGTGGTTAAGGCATTGGCGTTCTAAGCCAACGACCCGGGTTCGATTCCCGGCGGAGACATTTTTTTTTCAACCTTTGCAAAAATTCAAAAAGGGAGGACAGCTCTGGGGAACTTTGATTTAAGCTACGCAACCATTATTCTCTCATTTTCATTTCTCACAATTATAATTATTTCCACAAGAGTTGCCAAAGCTGTTGTATATGTTATTTCCTTACAATTATATAAATGTATATATGGCCCTTGGGGAAATCATACCCCCCAGGTATGAGGACCTGTCTACGCCAATGTACTGGACCCATCATTTCTGCAGATTTCCCAGGAATAATGGTTACTCACGTTACGGTTACTCACGTTACGGTTACTCACGTTACATTTTGTCCATGAGATAGCATAAGCTGTGGTTTCATTCTAACTTCCAGGACTTACGTTCTTCTTTGTGATTTTCATTCGGAAATGATCAGTGGACCATTTAAATTTAATTGTTATATAAATTCTGGAAAAACGTTGAATATTTTACTTCCAGATAAGCTATCTAATACTGCACAATTTATAGGCAATATCATTAAAAAGTGTAAAAATAGATGCTTTTTATCATTTTATAACCTTTATTAATGTTTTCTTAAAGTAAACCACTAATGATAGGTTTACCAATGATTGCGCAAGTTTCTACAATTATGTAGCACAAAAAGATATTCATAGCTGAATGAAATACAAAAGTTAAATTTTAAGGTCCATGTCCACCAATGGAATCGCACTGTCAACAACTGTGCATTTGACCCCTGGGGGTTTTCAGTATTCATCAATCATCGTTGCACTTTTCAGACACCTCTGCTACTCCTTATCAATCAATACAGTATATTATAATAAACTTCATGCCAAATTAGACAAAAAATCGCGGGTTAGGATGTTTTAAAACAAGTAATTTGAGTTGCTGCTGTTGCATTTTTCTTTATTAGTGTGTTTTGTAAGCACACTTCGAGAAACATGCCAAAATCACTCACAAATGTAATTTTTTACCCCCCCCCCCCCAAAAAAAAAAGAAGAAGAAAGAAATATATTTCTCCCGATTGCTTATCCAGTTATACCGATGTCTCAAAATAATATCCAGGTATTCTTGGAGGGATACTTTACAAACCAGCAGGGGAACAGGTTGCAACTAAAAAAAAAAAAAGTCCCAAATACGCGATCCTGATTGGATGAAAATCAAGTTGCGTTTAATTTTTTGAGTTGCGATTTAACAAAACTTTTTATGCAAGAGGGCGGTCCGAATTGAATGTGAATATACGACTTAAAAAGATAAAAAGGTTCACTCAAAACTCAATTTGCCCTAAATACCATTATTTTTTATGGGTAATTGTGGTATTAAAAATTGCACTACAAAATTTGGTTGTTTCATCGTCGTCTTGGACATGATTTTACTCCAAAATGTAAATAGTACCTTTATTAAGCTACCAACTAGGACATAAACTTAATGTCACAGGGAAAGGGCGGAAATGTGATACAGTAATGGACATTTATTAACGTAGAGATTTTTTTTCATGTAAAGGGCAAGTTCAAGATATTTAGTCATTTGATGTCGCATACGTTACTACGTCATTAGGAACTCTGAAATAAAAAATTGACGTCAAATGTGCCATTTAACTTCACATTTGGTCTTTTTAAGATGTGGTAGGGTTATTAACCTAATACAGATGTTCAGATAATTATACTAAAATGTTAGATGTGTCGGTAACGTATGGGACAAATGGGAGCTTGGACCTGCTCTGAAACAATAATATATTGGCGGCGAACGTCGGAAGGAGGGGGCGGGGTGGGATTTACGGTCCAAACTGCTCTATTATCTTGAGAAAAAATGCAATTATTATTTTTTTATTTTTCGTTACAGATTATCCAGTGATATATCTGCAGAATGGGGAGTCACATGCCATTGGCATACCAAACACAGGACTTAAGAGATTTTACAATATTTCATTAATTCAAACGAATTCAACATACGGATTTCGCATCGCGTTCCTGGATTTGTACCTCGCCTATAACAGCAAAGTTCAAGTAGGCGAAGGGAACGACCCGACGAATATGTCGTCTATCGTCGCAACTATCCAAGGATATGCCTACAATGCCGATGATATCTACGTCGAGACAGATGAGATGTGGGTTGCTGTGATAGGTGGAAAGGCTAGTACCAATCTTCGTTTGGATGTAGAGGTCACTGCCCTTAATCAGTCACGTGAGTGTGATTCAGTGTAGTTCAGGTGGAATATCGGTGTTTTAATTTTTTTTTTTTTTTTTAGCTTCATCTTTCAGGCCAGAATCAGCGTTTTGATACGCGTATAGTTCAAAACACGTTGTGTCCGGACCTCTTGGTTTGTTTTGCAGAAATGCAGTTTTAAAACACAGTTACCAAACTTAACAAAGAGGTGCGTTTTAAAACACGGTTTCGCCTAAAGAATTTTCCTCATTTTCCTCTTCTCTCTTGGAATTCCGCCTTCCGTTGTGCATAAATTATGATTGTATGAATATTTCATTTATGATGAGGACATCAGTTCCAGCTGTGCTTATCACGACCCTCTTTTTCTATATATAATTTTATGTGACCTTACATTTTAAAGTATTGTACACATATGGAAGTGAATAAATATTAATCGATTAATCAAGCAAAACCTTGATAGGATGCTACCTTGCATGGTGACAGAGAAATCTGAGAAACATTCCAGTGAAATTTATGAAAAATGGGGTACGTATAGCATGAATCTTGACAGATCAGATCACATTTGTTTTTTTACCCAAATTGCAGATTTCTTTATTTTTTTTTTCAGAAGGACGACACGATGAAATATTTATTTCTATATCATCGTGTCGTCAAGTTCAAGCTTTGTATACTAGCAAAAACTACTTTGGGACACTCCCTATAACCGATAGCCCTTATTCATACAAACACCACACGATTTGAGACATCGGTTTAACAGTACAGCAGTGTCTTTATTCAGCCATGATGGATAGACGCTTAACCATATTCAACAATAGATGGCGCTAATACAGATTTCAATATACATGTATAAACATAATCAACAATTAAAATTGGCGTCGCTTATTTTCTTTCTTCTTTCTTCTTTCCTCTTTCTTTCATGAGTAGCAAATACACTGTCTAGCTCGAAACAGCCACAAAATCACAAGATAATAAAATTAAGAAATAATTAGAGATTAAATACCTTGAGGGTACACTGCACGTTCATTCATTCTATTACTCCTTTCAAACTTACCGAACCGAATGATATGCCTGCAATTGGCATACAACTTCAATCAACGGTCCGACCATTTCCCATAAGAAAATCTATTTGGCATGTTTCTGTATTTACTTAATAATCATTAGAGACAACATCAAATTTCTGTTATCAAAATTAGATGTCCATCCAATTTACTTGTACATAAACTATAAATTTAACATAGAAATATTTCTCTATTCATTTATAATAGTCGCAAATCAAAACTATACTCTGTGATCATCTAATATTCCCATCTATTTCAAATACTACAACCAGATTGACACATATTTGTCTTTCTTTCCAGTCCCCATACACCCAAATTATTCGTCTGAACTCATATACCATAATACCTAATTAGTCCCCTCTTTATAATCTTCATAGACCATTGTCGTTCATACAAATACCAACCACTGTCCAGTTTACCCTTTACCATCCTTGTATCTATTGGACATGGCATTAAATAATCCAAACCAATTATCATCATATTGGACCAACATGATAACACTGCATGTTACATAAAAAACAAATATGAAAATAGCACACACGTGCCATATAAATCTCTCAGACTAACAGATAGTGAAAACAGGTGCCTAAAGAGCTGCATGGAATCAGTATACTGAGCCAAAAACATTGACATCCACTTTTACCAGAATACCAAACATAGATGAATATTCATAAGACCTAATCACGGGAGCAGGAAACATTAGGTATTCTCTATGTGAGTGAAATCAGAGTTTTCAACAGTGTATTCTATACATAAACTTGCCAAAAACCCACGAAGCAGAATTAAACGAATCCATGACACATGCTCTGGCGACGATTGCTCCGGTGACAAAACTAATGCTCCGCAAAATACGACAATTGCTCCGCGACATTTGGTCCGACGTCAAATGATCCTGCGTCAGTCGCTCCTCCGACAGTTGCTCCACCGACATTTGCTCTGCCGACATTTGCTTCACAGACAATCGCTCCGCATGTAGTGACAAATGCTCCCGGCTAATGCTCCCCGGAATGACATTTGTTTCACCGACAACTGCTCCGCCGACATTTGCTCCGCCGACAATTATTGCTCCGATCCAAAAGTGCCCCGTGGAAGACATATTCTCCTACAATATTACTGCTCCGCCGACAATTCTTCCGCCGACAATTGCTCCGCCGACATTTGCTCCGCCCAAAATGTGATCCCCCGGGAGACAATTGCTCCTCTGACAATCGCTCCGCCGAAAGTATTTCTTTCATAGTTGATTTGTTTTGTTTTGTTTTGTTTTGTTTTGTTGTTTTGTTTTAAAGTTAACTTAAAATTCAATTTTACCTAAGGCAGGTTAATGTTAACTGGCGGAAAGTCTGGGATTCATTCGAGTATTTCCACAACATTACTCTGATTACACCTTAAATATAGAGGAACGGGTATAAATTTCAAATTACGATAGGCATCTGACAGTGTTGTAGTCAAGGCCAAAATCCACAAGGCCAAGACCAAGGCTTGAACCCTCAAGAAATATGCCCAGGCTGTGAACCCTTAAGGCCAAGGCATGCAAAAGGCCAAGGCATCCAAGTCCAAGGCCAAGGCATTGAAAAAATAGGCCTTATAAAGGCGCCTTAAGCAAGGACCGAAAAGGACTGTTCTTCAAAATAATGCCCTTATAATATTATAAATATGACAAGAAATAGCTGAAGTGTTCGAGCCGAACATTCATGCCCCGCATTTAATGCCAGATCATGTGGTCCCATATTCGTTTCTGTGTGCAGTGAAAGTGCCTTAGGGGGAACGTGGGCAAATTTATAAATTCGATATTCACCAAAATCCCACACTAGACACTTTTTTTATGTACATCTAATCTAATTTTCCCAATTTCTTGTGAAAGTTTCTTTTGAGTTATAATCGCATGACCAGAACTCCAATCTACTTTAAGTTTGATTGGACATGTTGGAATGGAGATAACTAGAAGATAAAACGAGTAGAAAATGATGTTATGATCACGGAAAATACAGGTTGTAGAATAACTAGTCGGAAAAAAAAGAGATAAATACCCCCCCCCAAAAAAAAAATAAAAAAAAAATAATAATAAGTAAATTTAAAAAAAAAAATTAGAAAAATAAATAAATAAAAAATAAAATAAAATAAAAAAAAAAAAAAATTAATAAATAAATAAAAAAAAAAAAAAAAAAAAAATAAAAAATCATTGTGAAAACAGTTCTTTCAGAAAAAGATGAAAGCTTATGATATAGCATTATTACACCATGGAAATCGTTTGGTTGAATATATGATGTGATATCTGATTTTTTGTATTTGAAATTTATATACGTGATTTTTAGAAAAGGTTAACAATGAAGAACAGTATTCTGGCGCCCGGGGCAAACTATCAAATCCGTGCCCCCCCCCCCCCCCCCGCCCAAACTCAGATTAATGAGCGTTTTTAATTTAGAAATGATGGTTGTTAGCCCAAATTTGATGAGTTGTATGAGTTGGATCATGATCCCATATCAGCTATAACATACATTTAAAACAAAACATTTCACAAGCAATAATAGTTAATAGTTTAGATATGGTACAGCTGGATAAACCATTTAAACAATCAGTTAAACCTAGCAAGGTTTCTTAACAAATATCAGTGCAAAAGGAGATAAACGAAAACTGCACAGAAGAGCTCCACTGGAAAGAGCCATTTCCAAAAACTTTTATTACCAGAATATTAAAATGAAATAACTTTTACACTCCAGAACACAAAACCGGGCCTATTAAAACCAGAATGACAAAATCTTTTCTTAATCTTTCTGTTCAATGCACACCTACTTGTACTTCACCATCTTTGTGATTATACCAGTAAACTTTCCTAGTATCTATTACCTAAAATCTAGCTATTCACATGACTAAAGACTGTAACACTCTTTCCATACTTCCATATCTTTATCAATGATACACATAAGTATATAAATCCAACTTATTCTACAAATTTCTCATATTCTCATACCCATCTCTAACTTCCATTTTCCATCCATTCCCTTACTAGACCTAGACATACCAAACAGTATCACTTCTTCAAACTTTATCCAATCAAACCAACAATATTACTCCAGCATCATCTTCCTTTACATTAAAACTACGATTCAGCAATTCTGAGGGTTTTTTTTTTTTTTTTTTTTTGCATTTTTGGACATTATTCACAAACATCTTGAACCTCACTATAACGTCAACAAGAAAATACCAAGTAAAAGAATTTTCTGTGTTCACTAAGTGACCGCTTACAGCCGTCCCGTATCTTCTACCTGCGCGGCTAAGATCCGTCACTTCGTGAAAACAAAAAAAGAGCGCGTCCTTGAATTTATTCACAATATTTTATTTATTCATAATCTTTAATCAGGAACCCAATCAAAAAATGCTGCTCTCCCTTAGGGTCCTGTACAAAATAAAAATATAAAATGCGAGCATCATACATGTGTAGTAAATACATATCAATGATCATTATGTGTAATAAACAAATTAAAAACATCAGCAATGAAGTAACACATGTTTGCTAAAATTACAAACGCAATTGTTAAATAAACTGAATAAGGAAGGCATTTAAAGATTATTTTGCAAATATTGACGGAAGGATGCAAAGAGATTGTATATTTTGACAAGAGGGTTCCAAACTGTTCCAAAGTGAGACTGCTAAGTAGTTGAAAATAATGTTTGAGGGACTCTGTATTACATTTGGGATAATATAACTTATTTTGAGACGATGATCTAGTTCCATGTGTATGAAGGTCTTTCCTAAAAGTAAATAACTTCGACAAACATGAGGGGGCAATACCTTTCATGCATTTAAACATTAATAGATATCTGGGGGGAAAAAACGAACTCTATTTTCAAAACGAATCCAGCCTAAAGAAGCGAATAACGTATCATCAGGAGTCATAAAATCTGCTTTTAAAAATTATCCTATCATTTGTAATGCAAGGCGTATGCTTTTTCTTTAATTCTACGTGTCTTTAAAGGTAAGTATCAGCAATATTTAATAAAGATCGTTTCCATTTTCCCCACAGAACATCAATATCATTATTTTGACCCCAAAAGCTCCAATCCATATTCCATACACCTCGCTTAAATCCATTTTCATTAAACCTCTTAAACGACCTGTATGTTATACATTTAGATTTCTTCGTTATCATTTTACCACAGATAACTCCAAAAATCATAAAGTGATCACTAATTGATAAGGTAATCACACCATATTCAGTAAACAATTGCTCTATCAGTTGCACAAATTGATAAGTTTCATTCAGAGCTTTAAGAGAAGTGTTTCTGTACATGATTTATCTTCATTGAAATTGCAATTTAAATCACCCATCAGGACTGACTCAACATTTTCAGGCATTTTACTAAGTATACTGTCAAATTTACAGAAAAAAAATTTTTTTTTTAGCGTTTGGCGGTCTGTACAAACATATATATATATAAATATATATATATATATATATATATATATATATATATATATATATATATATATATATATATAAGGAGTAGAATATTTGGGACGTACTTTAAGGCAGATCATTTCTAACTCTTTATATTCCAGATCAAATTTTCGAGATACTACAAGTGCGGTTGATACATATACTAAAACTCCACCGCCACGATTGTTGCGGTCTTTACGAAAAAGCACAAAATCTTTTAGAGAAATGCTATCGTTAGATACGTCATCACTACAAAGAGTTTCATCAAGGCCAATAATACCTATATCAGTTAAAGCCTTTGATAGGACATTTTAAAATCATAAAATTTATTGACAAGTCCTTTTACACTTAACAAACACATAGGGATACCTTTATTAAAACGTGGGATCAATCCATCTTGCAGATTGATTATTTTACTCTTGCATGTAATACTCTTATCAATTTTTACACTACTATCATCAACAGCAGAAACATGGGGGGGGGGGGAAGAGAAATCTACGATATTCCTAAAAAGTCTGAGAAGACTGCACACTTTCTTTGTTTTCATTTAAGAAACATCTGGCTCTCACTTCTTGGCCTTTGGCCTAGTAGACCTAGTAGCAGTACCTCTAACTACTGAGGCACAGGAAGGGACGAAGATAATGGCCATGGCCATTGGGGTGTGGGATAATATGAACCATGAGGAGGCGTAGGGAAGCGATCATTCGCGTTTGCACATGGCTACCGATACGAAGATGGACGCTCTGACGCGTGAAACTACCACGGTGGAGGTGGGTACTGTTGCGGCGGATATCCGCGGACCGGGTAACCGGAATGGAGAACATCATTTCCGTAATTTGGGACGCGATTCGCTAATGACTACCTGTACCTTGGTAATTCTTTGCCGCTTCGAAGCTACTCGGCTGTCGAGGAGGGTCCGTCGTCTTACTATTTGAGGGACGCTGTCCTCTGTTAATGGATGGGGGTGGGGTTGATGTTCTACTTGTAACTGCTGAAGAACTCTTAACAATAGAGTCAACGATATTCTTAATATTCTTTTAACATCAGCTACAATCTGATCCATCCTTATCGACATACATGCAAATGCGATCACACCCTTTGAATCAAAGATAATGCATTTGTTGTCTGGAGCCATCGGATTAACTGGACCATCCTGGACAATAGGTATGATAGGGATATCAGAATTTATAGATCGATTGGAATGTAATGATCCATTGTGCGATTCAATAGTAGTATTGTCCTCAGTGTGGTCATTTACTCTCGTAGTCGTAGCAATCGTAATTGGCTGACCTTTAAGAACAAAATGGCGGGCGATCTCGGAGTTTATGTCGGGGTAGACTTTTAGAACATCATGAACAGTGGAATTTGAATCATTTCTGATTGATTGCTCGATGATTTTTACAATGTCGAGCAATTTAACAACAAAAGAAAGACTCTCCGATGTAATGCATTTAGATAGTTTGAATCTGAAACCCGGCGTTCCTGGAATACCTTTACATCTGTTTCTACGGATTGATTTCGATTTCGGAGACATACTTTAAGTTCAATACATGTTATTAAGAGAGAGAGAAAAAAAGGAGTTTTCCAGAATCATAAGCTGCAATAAGTAAGGTAGCTTAGCGAAATGTAGTGGTGCATAAGCACGGGGGTTTTCAACAAAAGAACTCAAGCGGCCAATCAGCGACAGCGTTTCTCGCTTCGGGATTTTAGCCCCTGGGGAACGAAGATCTGTGTCTGACAAAAGCGATCCCGTCTCCTGGTGCTGAAAAGCCGCGATTTATTTTTGGTCTTCTCTGCAGACCGTTAAAACGCTATAGCCCCCTCTACGGCTACATTATTGTGTACTTCTACGTGTTTTTCTCTACGCGGCAAACCACTATCATGACAGGTCAAGTCTGCGGGACACATTCATGATGATCCGTTGTATTAAATTTTCTCAATACGTATCTATCTGTTCTTGTATTTATATACTTCGATAAAAACACTTGTAAATAACAATCTAATTGTTTCGGTCTATCTTACTGGGGACTCTAAAACTATAGCATTTACTAAGAGCAGTGAGTCTATCAGTATCGAAATTCTCTGTCTTTTAAAAATATTTTCAATATATATTTTCATGGTAGGCTAAAATCAGTATGTGGGCTTTATCGTTTGACGAGGGAATTCAAGAGGAACATCGATTTGAATACCGTTTTAAACATGTTTTCCTCATGAAGAGTATTATTGTTTACTCATAAATATTATTTATTTCTTCTTTCATGGTTAAAACCAATATCCGAGAGAGTCTGGATCATTATTACGAAGTTAAAAGTATTGCGTGCCTTTCAAATATATTGCTCTTATTGACTTCAATTATTTCTGCCCATCACCCTTTTTCTGTCAATGACCTCTTCCTAATTGAGATCCCAATCTCCATCAGAATTTTGTGCAGTAATATATGCGCCCACAAGTATAAAGTGCTTGAAATAGTAGGTAAAAGGTTCGAAATTCGAAGGAAATCGTAATTTCTGATTGCCTTGCTTCAGTCTTATAATCGCAAATCCAGAGGGACAGGGTTACATGTCCCCCCCCCCCCCCACATGATGGTAATTGTCATTATGGTGATGATGATGATGTCGATGATACTACTACTAATTTTTATTAGTAAGTAGGCAAAAGATTGTTTTCTTGTTATATTGTGATAGGGATGTATACTGATGAATATTTCGGATTGTATTGTAGACATCTTGTTGTCATGGCAATAAAATTTCAAAGTGATTTAGAAGCTCGAAGGGGGGGGGGGGCTGTAAAGGTTGCGCCGTGGCTAATTATTTACATACATAAGCCAATCCTTTTCAGTTGTTTATCCATTCCTGAATAGCCTACTGAAGCAGGGAATGATAACATATAAAACGGAGAGAATGCAGCCCGTTCATTTGTCAGTGGTCGGAAAATTAGTCAACGTAGAGCAAGGGCGGCGCACCCGGGGGCCAGGGGGCACAGTGCCCTCCCACTTTTTCAAGTACCCCAAAAGTGCCCTTTTTACATCTGAAATAATGCCCTCCTTCCTCTCTGATAAGTGCCCTTTTTACTACTAAAAGTGCCCCTTTTCCTTTCTAATAAGTGCCCCTTCCCCTTCTAATAAGTGTTTTTTCCTCCTGATAAATGCCCCTTTTCAAAATCTGATAATTGGCTCCTTATCTCTCTAATAAGTGCCCTTTTCTTCTGATGATAAGTAAATTTTTACTTCTGATAGGTGCCCCTTTTCCCTTCTAAATAGTGCCAACTTTCCCCTTCTGATAAATGCCATTTTTACATCTGCCTAATGCCTACCCCCCCCCCCCCCCCCCCCAGTAAAGGAATTCTTATTCCGCTCGCTCGAATATGCCCATAATTTACACCAATTAAGGGCAATATTTTCTGAAAATCTCCCCAAAACTCCCTCGCTACGCTCGCTAGCTTTTATGAAAGCAAGCAGATCGCATAAAGTATGTTGATATAGATGTAATCCTAAAGAAAAGCGACAGGGATAATGTATGAATTAAAAGATAATTCGACATTCCCCCAATTAATTTGCTGTTGTCAATTTCATTATATCGCTATAAATGATTCTCAACCAAAGGAATTCAGCATTAGAAAAAAGTCTGAAAATTTTTGCTCGCTCGCTTCGCTCGCTCGCACATGAGTCATTAGACCACCACACCGTGACAACTGCTAATTTATTGGGGAAGCTGAAGCAGTGTCCAGAACCACAATAAAAAGGAAGAAGATGATGCTTGATAATGTATTAATCATGTTAACTGGGCTGTAGGGTAATACCAATGTCACAAAAAAAATGGTCCCTTTTTTCGTTTTATGTTCACCCCTTGTAGGTGCCCCCTTTTCCCCAAAGTGCCCTATTTGGCTGGTGCCCCCCCCCCCCCCCACTTTGAAAGACGCTCCGCTGCCCTGACATAGAGAAATAGCCCAGGTCAAACCCGGTTCAAGCTGACAAGCTTTTTTTGAATAACATGGATAGTCTAAGTAACTGTAAGGGGGTAAAATCTCATAATTTATGTAAAATGGGGTGACTATTTCGGGAAGGTTCCCAGACTATAATAGTTCTATGTAAAACAAATTGCATGGGTTAATCAATGTGAACAAGAAAAGAGTAGGTCCTATTTAAGTTAATTATAGGCTAAATTACAAGTTCAGTGTATGATAATAGAAGGACGATACAGGTAACAAACCAGTATTACGTAACAGGGAACAAAGAAAGACATCCCAACGGAGTGAATAGGCATTGTCTAGTGCAGGTGTCAGGCCACCGGCCGAGGTGCGCTTAATCTCTCCAGAATGGAGAGTGTTCTTAGAACACTCCGAGTCATGTGCATCGTAACAACTTTCGAATGACTAAAGTTCACAATTTGAACTCTTGGTAATACAATGAATAACCTATGTTTAACACTCCTACAAAATATCAACCCAATCCGACAATTCATTTTATGGCGGTTGCTATGGCCTTTTGATTCACTCTCTATTGATTTTCTTTCTTGTTTTCTTGCTCCTGACGCTTGAATGGCCCTCTGTAGAACAGCTGAGCTGCAATGGCACGGCTGAGCAGGCGATCCTTCCAATATTATTTTCTCATGTTATCATGTATGTTATTATATATATGTTTTTATAATGGTAAATGAAATAAGAACAATCTACCCTTAAACATTCGTTCCTGCCCTTCAGCTGAATCTTTCAAAAGAAATCTTAAGACTTATTAGTTTTCTCTATGATTGGATTTGGTTGTGTGCACTTGGAGAGCAAAATATAAATTACTCATTTTTTCTTATTGTAAAGCGCCTTGAGCATGTTTATATAGAAAAGCGCTGTATGTATGTATGTAAATCGATCAAATCAAATATAGGCCTCAACTTTAGAGCTCATTTCCTCCCTAACTGATACCAGCAAACCTTACAAGCTCTTTTCGTTCGCTAAATCAAAAGGGTTATAAAGTTTCAAGTTTAAAGCTGAGACTTTGTTCTTTCCAATAGAATAAAATCAGATTTGTTTGTTTGTTTGTGTGTGTGTTTGTTTGTCTGTTTGTTTTTTCGGGGGGGGGGGGGGTGGTGGTTTTGTGGTGCCGGGTCACACTTATTCAAGGACGTTTTTTTGTTTAAAGGGCCCTGTCCAAGGGTCCCCGCCGCAATACTCGCAATACACGCGAATACACCCTCCCCTTCCCTTTCAGTCACATAACAGAGAAAAAAGAGAAGGTGAAAGAGGGTGGAAAAAAAAAAATCATTACGAAACGTATGCGAATTCGCTGGCTCGCAATTTATTCATTTATTTTCATTTTTAGATTACATGCAAACATGATACTCGGTTGAAAGGCATCAGCCCATCCTACGAGAAAATATGGCCATTACGCCAGGATTTGATCATAAGTGAGCTGTTCTTTTATTTACGGGTGTGAACAATTCGCGAGTGGGAAGGGGGTGGGTCTTGAAGTTCTTGACAAATTAAAGTCGGTTTATTTTTAAGCTTGTGCATGCAAGCCGGTGAATATAATTTAGTCAAAATTAGAAGTGAAAATTCTAAATAGAAGTCCTTGCCCCCTCCCCGAACATGATTAATACATATCAAGCATCATCTTCTTCCTTTTTATTGTGGTTCTGGACATGTTTCAGCTTCCCTAACTGGCAGTAATGTCTGATAGTCTAATGATCCATGTGCGAGCGAAGCGAGGAGCAAAAGTTTTCAGACTTTTTTCTAACGTTGAAGTCTATGTTTGTGCATTTTTTTTTACGGCGATATAATGAAAATGACAAGAGAAACTTAATTTGGGGAATGTCGAAAGATATTTTAATTCGTGCTTTAACCCTGTCGTTTTTCTTTAGGATTTCATCGATATCAACATAATTTAGTACGATAAATGCTTGATTTCATTATGTATTATAAGAGTGTCGGGGAAATTTTCGGAAAATAATTATCCTTACTTGGTAGTATTATGGCATATTCGAGAGAGCGAATGACAAATACTTTGCCCGGGGGGGGGGGGGGGGCATGGCATGCCCCTCTTGCCTCCAGCCCCACTGCTTTACATTGTAGTTTAGTAATGGGTACCTGTTAAGCCGCACCGATTATTTGAAGCTATATAAATATGGCTCTTTTTGTAAGAAACAGTGGGAAATATTGGTAAAAGGGGCATTTATCAGAAGAGGAAAGGGTGCTTATCAGAGGTGGGAAGGGGGCAATTAAAAGAGGTGAAAAGAGGCACTTATGAGGAAGAGGGCACATATTACGTAGGGAAAGGGGTAATTATCAGAAGGGGGAAAAGGGCACTTATTAGAAGGGAAAATGGGCACCTACCAGAAGCATAAATGCTCTTATGGAATGAGAAAAGTGCACAAATTAGACAGAATTAGACATTTATCAAAAGGAGAAAAGGGCACCTATAAGAGAGAAAGGGAACAGTTTTCAGAAAAAAGGGACACGTTTCGGATACTTCAAAAGTGGTCCCCCCCCCCCTGCTCCCACGAGAGCGCCGCCTCTGCCCTACCCTCCAAGGGCGCTAAACCCGAGGGGCATTTGGTGTTGTGTGTGTTGGGGGGGGGGGGGGGTCTAGGAGCAACAAAATTCCCCTGACCGTATTTGTGGCGGGTGTCACACGCACACACACACACACACACACAGAGGGAAGGGGGAAATAATATCCAACTTATATTTTTAACTATTTTTAACATGACTTCCCAAGGTTCTCGAGGGGAAAGGGGAGGGAGTTAGGAAAACAATTATCTTGAATTGTCAGGGAAATGAAAAGGAATTATATTTTCGCCCAGAATGATTTAACTTGAAGAAAATTATGAGCCAAAGGATTTAGAACTCCAGTAAGAAATTGACAAAACGGTCCAAGTCAAAATAGAGTTTGTGTCGCAGACTTTAATAGGGGAAGTATGGGGGAAGGGAGTTAGGGGCGGATTAAGATTAACAATTTTTGTCAACCTGGAAATAGTTTTTCAGAATACTGCTGA